>CANUEP010187976.1:0-48868 GCA_947857235.1 Jatropha podagrica | reverse complement strand
TAAAAAGTCAAGTGTAAGTTTCTGATAAAGCCAAGTGTGAGCAGGACATTTACACACTTATAGATATGTGTTGGCTCAAGGTTAATTTCTCCTCTTGATTTCGATCATTATTAAAATCAAATAAATTTATATATTATTTTTATGCTAAAGATATTTTATGCAGAAATTATTATTGAAGATTGTTGAAGAAATTATATTTCTACTTTCAAGACATTTATTTGAAGACCATGAAGATTATGAAATAATTATTTTTGGTTAGTATTGTTTTGTATATTAGGAAATTAACGTAGGATTGAGAGTAAATAATATTATAAGCACAAATTAAATTTTTCTCTATCTTAAAACTTATTTTGAAATGATTATAAATAAAGAAATTAAAAGGAGATTGCCCAAATGATTTTCTCCACATTTTTCCCATTCAAAATATTTTTGGAGTAAAAGTTTTGGTGGCTATTTAATGTGTTTCTGAATAGCTGTTCTGTTTCTGAAGATAGCTGTCAGAATTCTATTATAGTCATTGAGTTTCTGATTTTAAATGCAACACACGTTTTAATACAACAACTCTCCATATTTAAAGCTAGCAATTGTGCATGTTAAACCTAAGGGACAAGCCTCTTAAATGCACTCCATGCACTACCTTGTTTTAGCCAAACTTGAAATATTGAATGATTTTATCTCCAACATTTATTAAAGCAAAATTGTCATATCTCTATAAAAAATTTTATGTCTCTCCAAGTTAACGTTGAACAAGAGTGTAGGAGCCATTGTTCAAGCTTTCAAAATCTCTTTAAGCTCTCTCTCTCTTCGACCCCCTTCATTTTTTCATCTTTGTTCTTTAAGAGATATTTTACAAGTGAAAAGGAATTTATTTTCAACTCTCTCTGAGAATAGATCTGCATTTCTGATTCTGATTTCAAATCTGTATTTTGTTCTTCCGTGCTTATAATTGCATTTCTCTCTTTCCCTGTAGATTTTTGTAATCTATTGTGGTTAGAGAAATTTAAACGAAATATATTTGTATAATAGCTTAGTTGAGAAGCTACAGTGTTATAGGTTATCAAGCGACATTCTCCTTATGTGGGATTCTAATGTCTTCATCTGAGTTTTTTAATCTCTGCAAAACAGAAAATGGTAGAGGGTAACTAGAACCTGTGAAATCTAGTGGGTTAAGGTTAGATTTAGGTGTTAAATCTATTTTCTTGTAATTGTTGGTTTGTCTCTTACCCTTGAAAAGAGATAACATAGTGGAGGATCTCAATATGCGTCTTGGGGAGTGGATGTATACGAGTTAATGTCGAACCACTATAAATCTCTTTGTCTATCTTCTTTTATTTTCTGAAATTCTGTTTGATTATTTTCTATTTACACAAGTATTTATATTTTTAGATATGCAAAGTTGTTTAAGGTTCAGTTTCTAATCGTGAATAAGCTCTATCTCTGTAGAACATTAAAATTCTAAATTTCTGTATTGTGATCATCTCAAGTTCTAATTTGTCATTCTATATTCAATTCAGTTCACAATTTAACTTACAATCCATTTTCTAATCTTACAAAAGCTTTATGAAGAAGTTATAAATGCAATGACTTCTCTTCACAGAGTCTTTTTAATCTCGCAGTAGCTTTGTGAAGCAGTTCTAAACGTGATAACTTCACTTCACGGAGTTATTCTAATCTTATAGAAGACGTGTGAACCAGTTCTAAAATCAATTGTTGTCTTTCACATAGTCCTTGAAAATGTGTTTTGAGAAAGTTTTAAACTGAATAACTGTCTCTCATAAATATATTCTAATTCCGCTACAACAGAATTCTAATTTGGTGTTTTAAAAGCAAAAATTTTTAGAAAATCCAATTCATTTCTCCCCCTCTTAGGTTGTGTTATATATAAATGGGCCCCACAATATGATTTTTAAAAAATAAGACATTTACACGCTTAGAACACGTTATACTAAATAAATAATATATTAATATTTTAAGTAAATATATAATCATTTATAATAAATCATAAATATAAAATAAAATAAAACTTAATTTTTTATTTCAAAGACACAAAAATAAATTAAAAAAAATACAATTCATTTTTAGTTAGTAATTAAAAAAATCTTGATTTATAAGCTTGGTGTTTAGAGTAGTCTCATTTGTTAAGAGTTTGGTTGCACGGATAGAACACGAGATACGAGTAAATATGAGATACGATAATTTTTAAAGAAGTATGATATCTACACTCTTAAAACACATAACACAAAACAAGTAAATATATTAATATTTTAAATAAATATATAATCATTTGTAATAAATTATAAACATAAAATAAAAAAAAATTAATTTCTTAATTTAGTGACATGAAAATAAATTTAAAAAAAATACTTCACTTTTTATCAGTAATTAAAAAAAAATATTTTAATTAATTAGCTTGGTATATGAAATAATCTCATATACCAAGAGCTAGGTTGCATAGATACGAGATACAAGACACGGGAATATACATGATATATGTTTTAGACACATTACACATAATAAGTAATACATTAATATTTCAAATAAATAAATAATCATTTGCAATAAATTATAACCATAAAATGAAATTAAGGTTAATATCTTAAAAAAAGATTATTACTAACATTAATATATTAATATAAATTTATTTCTTATCACAAAATAATTAATAAATAATCTATACGCTTATAAATATAATTTTTAAAAAGTAAGACATTCACACACTTAGAACACGCTACACTAAATAAATAATATATTAATATTTTAAGTAAATATAAAATCATTTATAATAAATCATAAATATAAAATAAAATAAAATTTAATTTCTTATTTCAATGACACAAAAATAAATTAAAAAATACACTTCATTTTTAATTAGTATTAAATAAACCCTTGGTTAATTAGCTTGATGTATGGAGTAGTCTCATATGTCAGAATTTAATTTGCACGTACAAGAGACATGAGATATGAGAATGTACGAAATACGATAATTTTAAAAAAATACAATATCCATACTCTTATGACATATAATACAGAACAAGTACTACATTAATATTTTAAATAAATAAATAATCATTTGTGATAAATTATAAACATAAAATAAATAAAAAAAACTTAATTTCTTATTCAATGACATGAAAATAAATTTTTAAAAAAAAATTTCGCCTTTTATTGGCAATTTAAAAAAATATATTGATTGATTAGTTTGGTATATGGAGTAGTCTCATATATCAGGAATTTGATTGTACAAACATGAGACACAAGATACAAAAATGTATATGATACAATATTTTTAAATAAGTAGAACATCTGCTTGCTTAGGGCACATTACACATAACAAGTTATACATTAATATTTTTAATAAATAAATAATCATTTGTAATAAATTATAAACATAAAATAAAAAAATTTAATTTCATATTTCAATGACATAAAAACAATTTAAAAAAAAAAACTTCATTTTTATTGGTAATTAAAAAAATCTTAATTGATTGGCTTGGTATATAGAATAGTCTCGTATACTGAGAGCTAGGTTGCACGGACACGAGACATAAAATAGGAGAATGTATATAATAGTATAATTTTTAAACAACTAAGACATCTACATGTTTAGCACACAATATACAGAATAAATAATACATTAATATTTTAAATAAATAAACAATCACTTGTAATAAATTATAAACATAAAATAAAAAAAAACTTAATTTCTTATTTCAATGACATAAAAACAAGTTAAAAAAAACACTTCATTTTTAACTAGTAATTAAAAAAAGAACTTAGTTGATTAGCTTGTATATGGAATGGTCTCATATGTCAAGAGTCAAGTTCCATGGACACAAAACACGAGATATGAGAACGTACGAGTATAATAATTTAAAAAAAAAATATGACATCTATACGCTTAAAATACATTATATAGGATAAGTAATACATTAATATTTTAAATAAATAAATAATGATTTGTAATAAATTATAAACATAAAATAAAAAAAAACTTAATTTCTTATTTCAATTACATAAAAAAATTTAAGAAAAAATATTATTTTTTATTGATAATTAAAAAAATATCTTGATTGCTTAACTTAGTATATAGAGTAGTCTTATAGACCTGAGAGCTAAGTTACATGGACACGGACACAAGATATGAAAATGTACAAAATATGATAATTTTTAAACAAGTAGGATATACATATGCTTATGACACACTATACTAAATAAGTAATATATTAATATTTCTAATAAATAAATAATTATTTATAATAAATCATAAACATAAAAAATAAAAAAAATCTAATTTTTAATTTCAATTATAATTAGTTAAATTCTAAAAATTATTATCATTATTAAGAAATACATTAATAGTATGTATGCATTCTTTTATATAAGGGATATTATATATGACTTTTGCTATTGTCAGTGAAAGGCTTCATGAGATACTTGAGAAAGCATATTTAGTTATGGATGACAATTTTACTTGACCCAATGGGTACTCGATGAGGTCCGATATGATTTTAGCAAATTTGGATAGTGAATAAACGAGTTTGAGATGTGTTTGGATAATATTTTTGTAACACCCGTCGCCCAATTTCGGAAAACCAGACGGCAAACGCCGCATTTGGTGTCGGAGCACCGTCTTAAGCCACTTACTAACTCTAGATCATATGTTAGAAGTGGTTAGATTTTCATAAAGAGGCAAGTAATTAAAGTTCAAAAATAATATTTGAGGAAATTCTTATAAAAATTTCGCAAGAGTTTTCCCAAAAAATTTACTTGTCACACAAAGAAAATATACATACTTCCTATATAATTTCTCCAAAACTCCAATTCAATACAACATGTCACAAGCACTTCTAAAAGGTTTCATTAATTTTCTTAAGTTCTATCATACTAATACACCATTCATTCAAAAGAATATATAAATATATGATTCCATTTCTACACCAAAAACGTAATCAAATAATAATACATATATAACCATTAATCTCATTATTTACATTTTCAATATTTACAACTCCAATACTTTTTAAAATATTTTTTATACATGCCAAAATATATATACATCTTAATACATATTCTACCCAAAACAGAGCGTCTCTTCTGATGCTTCCCCTTGAGTCATCAGGTACACCCATTGCTCTTACCTGCGCGTGATAGAAATCAACCCGCTGAGTGAAAGACTTAGTGGTGCTAAATAAAAAACTCGATTATATTTCATAACAATAAATGCTTAAAAATAAATTATTAAATTCCAAATATACCAAAGATACTTAAAACATAAAATCTTATGAAAACTTAACCGTAAGTTAGAAAAATTAAAAATGCATATAAAGTACCCATTTAAATACATTTCCTTCTCTTTTCATAATAAAAACAATATTACTTTTAGTTAAGGGCTCATACGTATTCTGAAAGCAATATAAGCAAATTTGATTACATAGATATCAGAAATAGAAAATTGGCCTATGAAAGCGCCATCGGTTGATAAGCGCGTCCGCTTACCCAGAAAATGGCTAATAACCCTAACATATGATCATACCATAACATAACAGAAGGCTAATAGCCGAGCATGCTCATACCAGAATAAACCTCATC
Source organism: Jatropha podagrica (assembly GCA_947857235.1). Taxonomy (NCBI): domain Eukaryota; kingdom Viridiplantae; phylum Streptophyta; class Magnoliopsida; order Malpighiales; family Euphorbiaceae; genus Jatropha; species Jatropha podagrica. The sequence goes on along the minus strand of CANUEP010187976.1, from coordinate 43,279 downwards.
CTACCACATTTCAATCAAACATACTTGAGCCCAAAACAAAACTAGTCCTTTTAAGTTATCATTTTTTTTCTTATACATTAATTTCAAATATCATATTCCGTAACTTATCAACTTCCATTCAAAATTCATAACTTACAACTTGTAAATAATACCATTTTCTCCCCTTATCATACTTAGTAAGTTTCAAATGAACACAATTAACACATATATACACTTATTATAATATAAATATACTTAGACCAAATTTTTAAAGAATGAAAACATCCTTACTACCTAAGGGTGGTTCAGCCTCTTTAAGCCATCAAACGGGAAAAGGGTTCCCTTTCATAAATCATCATATTTCAATCCAAGAATTCATAATCAAAACATTAAAAGCATCACTTAAAAATATTTAGCCTTGAAACTCATGTTTTTCATTTTCAAAACCTTCTTTAAGTTTTGCAAACATGCTTAAACATTGAAATTCAAGAGAGTGGTTTTAATACCATTAAATTACTTATTAATATGCTCATTTAAGTTGAAATCAAGCTTGAAAATCAAAGAGAACAAGGTGTCCTTCACCCATCAAGGGTTCGACCACTCTTAGTCTAATGGGGAGGAATTATTTCTTTTCCCTTCCAAACATTTTATCAAGCTTGGGAATCATGAAAAATCAAGTTAAAACAATCAAATAACCATTTTCCCCAACATAATTCACAAATCACCAAATTCACTCAAACCCTAAGAATTGAAAACTTAAGGAAATTGAAAGAGAAATAAAAGTATTATTGCACTAACCTCTTAATTAAGTTTAAACAATGTTAGAAGACTCTATCCCTTGGCCTTCTCTTTTCCCTTTGAGGATGGTTCTCCAACCTCTTCAAAGTAGGAGAAATTCCCATCAAAATCAAAAATTAACATTGGAAATATGCTCATTTAAGTTGAAATCAAACTTGAAAATCGAAGAGAACAAGGTGTCCTTCACCCATCAAGGGTTCGACCACTCTTAGTCTAATGGGGAGGAATTGTTTCCTTTTCCTTCCAAGCATTTTATCAAGCTTAGGAATCATGAAAAATCAAGTTAAAACAATCAAATAACCATTTCCCCCAACATAATTCACAAATCACCAAATTCACTCAAACCCTAAGCATTGAAAACTTAAGGAAATTGAAAGAGAAATAAAAGTATTATTGCACTAACCTCTTAATTAAGCTTAAACAATCTTAGAAGACTCTATCCCTTAGCCTTCTTTTTGCCCTTTGAGGATGGTTCTCCAACCTCTTCAAAGTAGGAGAAATTTCCATCAAAATCAAAAATTAACATTGGAAATGAAAGGAGCATGATTTAGTGCATAATCTAACATGTAAATACTATAAATTCCTTAACTAAATCCTTGGAAATCAAAAATCACTACTTACTTATTCTTGGTAAGAACTCAATTTCCTCAACTTAAAGCTTCAAATTCTTACTCCTTAGCTTGGGTTTCAATGCTTGCTTATTAATTCAAGGCTTAAATTAAGTGATTTAGTGAGATTTTGAAGTAGAAAATGAAAGAAAATGGAGGAAGAAGAAGGAGAAGAAGTCGCATGGAGATGGGAGAAGATGGAGAAGATGGATGAAATGTGTTGCTTGGTGAGTGGTAGCCTTTAAGTAGTAAAGTCAAACTTTGCTTCCTAATTTTATGCCAAATAAGTGGCTAAGATCAAGTCCTAAGTAATCTCATCCAATGACCCTAAATATTCATCAATTAATTCTCTTCTAAATGTTATTTAACTCTACCAATTAATTAAATTACCTCCACAAAATAATTTCTCAATTATTCCTTAATATACTACACTAGAAAATAATATTTATTAGTTGTCGCGATTCTCCAAAATATTCATGAAATATTTTCTACCCATCTAAATCATGCCAACATACTCCAAAAATATTAAATAAAATATTAGGCACATGTAGTAATTTTTTCGAATTGAAATAATACCAGATCCCGAACCGATGGTACTATTTACAAACCGGTAAATCACTATTAACAACACCGAAAAATAGTCTGTTATAATTTTTACTACCTATATTGAATTTAGGTTGGGTTTAAGGATTTGAGTATTCACTACCCGTTACCTGTTTAATTAACATTCTAAAAATATTTAAAATAATTATTTTTATAAAGAAAATTATATATATATACACACACACACTTTTTTAATTATATTAATGCTACAATTATATTTAATATTTATATTATATTTTTTTATTAAATCAAAATAATAATTTTATAACTTTTACTTATTTTTATTTTTAAAAAATAAAGAAATATGTTTTTAATGTAAATGGATTTGAGTATTCAAATATGTAAGTATAATCGGGTTAAGACGAATTTGGTTATTAAAGACGAATTTCTATACGGCTTTAGATACCTAAATTTTTAATCAGATATTCAAACGGATTCGAGTATTTATAATGCATTTGACGATTATTTTATTATCTAATTTTATTATTTTTAAATGATGTTATAAAATATTATTTCATCTTTTAATATTGCTACGCTCATTATACGGGTGCTAACACTAGTAATATATATAAAAGCAAAGAAGTCTATCATAAATGATAGCCTATGTAAGTCTCTCAAATTGTCAAGTGTAAGTGGAGTTGTTTAACATAATTGTAAGAATATAAGTTGTACTGAAAGCAATCGTAAAAAAATAAGTTATTTTATATTTTCACATAATGTCATGAGAGCACAAAAGAAAAGAAAACTAAACTAATATTAATAAGCAAAAACTATTTTATTTGAAATAAGAAGAGAATATAAGGGAAAATTTTTCAATAATTTTCTCTTCAAATTGGAAAGAAAATAAAAAGACTATAAAAAAATTTATAGAGAAAAATTAATTTCATTTTTCTTTTATATCCAAAAAAATAAGTAACATAAGTTTTTTCCTGAGAAAAAAATTTATTTTCTTCCTATCTTTTCTTAAATTTAAATACGAAAAATGTTAGTATTCAACGAATTGGTTATACCTATTTTTTTTGTTCCCTGTTTATGAGTTTTTAATCCAATAAAATCTTTTTCTCATTTAGAGTCTTCTAATACCAACATTTTACTCTTTGCATTTTCTTTCTTATATTAATTTTATTTTTTTTTTATAAAAAAATAGAATAAGTTTTTTTAGAAAAAGATATAATTCCTTCTTATTTTTCTGATAATTCATTTAATAAGAAAAAACACAAAAATAAATTTTAAAAAAAAAACACTTCATTTTTTTCTTAGTAATAAAAAGACCTTAGTTGATTAGCTTGGTGTATGAAGTAATCTTATATATTAGGAGTTGGATTCCACAGGCACGAAACATGAAATATAAGAACGTATGCAATACAATAATTTTTAAATAAAGTAGGATATTCACACGATTAGGACTCATTATACTAAATAAGTATAATACGTTAATATTTTAAATAAATAACGATCGTTTATGATAAATCATAAACATGAAATAAAAAATATTTAATTTTTTATTTTAATATGATTAGTTAAATTCTAAAAATTATTATCACTATTAAAAATATATTATTAACATATAATAATATTTTATTATAATATAATCCTAAATAGGAATCAAAATAGAACTCAGAATCCTAATCCAATATGGACTGTTCGGACTCCAATATATATACCTAAATTCTAAAGACGGGTTAATCACAATTATTCTCTCTTAATATTTTGATAGTTTAACAATTGGTGCGGTGAGCGTGGAACACACCTTCAACCTCTCCCTAACTCTAATCCTCATCAATCTTTTAGCTCCCTATTCATCATCATGGCCACCAATCTAACTGAAAACCCTAACACAGAAAACCTAACCAATGGACATGGCGAATCTGGTCATTAGATCACCTTCACCCTTCCACCTGTGTTCGATCCCCAAGTCGCGACTGCTTTAGCCCAAGCTTATTCATAATTCATCACCGTTCTGAAGAATATCTTGGAAAGATCCATACCTGGCGGCGATCCTATTACGCCCCCAAACCCATAGACCCATTCCTTAACAAAGGAAAGACTCATCCACCTTTTCCTAGACATCTAGCTCACTCTTTCTCTGATCGGTACTAAGAAGTCAGTCACACCCAAATTTTGGATAGGGCAAACCTCAGAGATGTGGTTAAGTAGATAGTGCAGGAATGTAGGGAATCAAACGAGAATAGAGATTATGGTCTTTGCCAAGACTCGCCCCTATCTCCCACCATACTCGTCGCAGCCTTTCCACCCAAATTCAAACTCCCTATTTTTCAATCCTATGATGGTTATACTGACCCCAGGAGTCATTTGGCCACTTTTCAAACCATCGTGTATCTACAAACTAATTCGGAAGACTTAATGTGTAAAGTCTTTTTGATCACCCTTAAAGGCGTTACACAGGAATGGTACTAAACACTTAAAATAGGGTCTGTCCATTCCTTTTCACAATTAGCCACAGCCTTTAGAGCTCAGTTCATAACCTGCATCCCATCTAAAAAAAATTTATCTGATTTGATAGACTTAAAGAGAGAAGAAGGTGAATCATTGCGCCAGTATGTGGCTAGATTCTAAAGATTAGCCATGCAGGTGGAGAACCTGAATGATGAGGTGGCAATCAGTGCAATGGCCAAAAACTGTAGATACAACAAACTATTTGAAAATCTGAGCATTGATCCCCCTACCACTTTTGTTGAACTAATGGCAAGAGCCCACAAATATACCAAGCTAAATGAAGCTTATGAGAACCAGCAACAACGCAAGCCAACTAAGGAAGAGAAGTACAGACCCAGGAGACACTCGCCCATTGAAAGTAGGCGCTCGTCAAGGAGAAGGTCGCCCACCCGACCACTCTGAACAAGCTATACTGTCCGAACCGCATACTCCAGAGGATCTGAATTCTCACGAGATCCTAAGTTCACCCCGATAAACAAATCGCGATCAATAATTTTTTCATGGATCAAGGAATAAGGTGACCGAATCCCATGTCAATATCCTAAAAGAATGAGGGAGGATTCGACAAGTAGCAGGGAGAAAAGCAAATATTGTGAATTCCACAGAGATATAGGTCATGAAACTGCTGATTGTTGGCAATTGAAAAAAGAAGTTGAGCGCCTCATACAAATAGGCGAGCTGAAACAATTTATAGGGGGAAATAAACAAGAAGAAAGACAACCGAGCAAGCTTGATAGGGGTGTTTGGACTGTGAGTACTATTCATACTATAATCGATGGCTCGGCGGGTGGTGATAGTAATTCAGCAAGGAAAAGAAAAGCTAGGGAGATATACTCTATTCTACCACCGCAGATAGTTAAACTTAAGTAGCCTACATCCTTCTCTGAAAGTGATGGAGAGAGGGTCCGAATGCCACACAATGATGCCTTAGTGATTGAAGGCTTTTTGGAGAACTTTTCTAGTGAAGAGGATCTTAGTGGACGAAGGCAGTACGGTTAATATGTTAACCATGGAAGCATTCAAAGCCCTTAAACTAGATACCGCAAAGTTAAAACGCATTCGTACTCCCCTTGTGGGCTTGGCGGGTAAGCCAGTTCAGGTAGCAGGCACAATAGATTTGGACATGGAACTCTACGAAGGAGAATCATAAAAAAGGGTTAAGCTGGAATTCATGGTGGCAGATCTTCAGTTCCCCTATAATGCTATATGAGGAAGACCTGCCGTATCTGAGTTGGAGGCAGTAACAAGTATCAAGTATTTAACCATGAAGTTTTACTCTGATGAAGGTGAAGTAATAGCTGTGAGAGGTGATCAGAAAGTAGCGTGAGAAGCTTGTGTGGTAGCTCTGAAGGGTCTCATACTGACTTTGCCAATTATGTGATGCCAGAAGAAGAATTGAAGGATCAGCATGCAAAACACCTTCCTTTTGACATCCCAAGACCTAAAGGAGACTCTAGCCCTGAACCGATGGGCGAGCTAGTTACAGGGGAAATTGAGGAAGGGAAAAAAAAAAGATGGGAGCTGATTTACTGAGCGAAATACAAGAGAACATGAAGGTAGCCTTGAGGATAACATACACAGCTTTGCGTGGTCTGTAGGCGATATAATAGGGATAAATCCGAACATCATCTCTCATAAACTTAGCATAGATCCAAGCTTTAAGCCCATTAAGCAGAAAAAACGAAATCATGGCTATGAAAGGCAAGAAGTGATAGCAGAAAAAATTGACAAACTTCTAAAAGCAAGGTTCATAAGAGAAGTAGATTATCCCGAATGGCTGGTGAATGTTGTCCTGGTGCCTAAACCTAATGAGAAGTGGAGACTTTGCGTTGACTTTACAGATCTGAATAAGGCATGCCCAAATTATTCGTACCCTTTACCTAACATTGATCAGTTAGTCGACTCAAGAGCCGAATATGAAGTGTACAGCTTTGTTGATGCAGCAGCAGGGTACCCCCAGATTAGAATGAACAAATTGGATGTTGAAAAAACAAGTTTTGTTATGGATTGAGGCACCTATTGTTACCAGGTTATGCCCTTCGGACTGAAAAATTCTAGCGCAACGTATCAAAGACTGGTCAATCACATATTCAAGGAACAAATTGGGTGAACAGTAGAGGTATATGTTGATGACATGATAGTGAAAAGCATCCTAGCTGCTGACCATCTTAGAGATTTACAAGAAGCATTTCACATTCTGAATGAGTTCAGCATGAAACTCAACCCAGAAAAATGCTCGTTCGGGGGTCAAAGCAGGAAAATTCTTAGGTTTCATGATATCTTAAAGAGGAATAGAGGCGAATACTGAGAAGATCAAAGAAATCATGGAGATGAAACCGCCTGCCAACGTTCATGAAGTTTAATAATTAAATGGCCGAATAGTTGCCTTAGGAAGATTTATCTCATGTTCGGTTAAAAGTTGCATGCCCTTCTATCAAACACTAAAGCAGTTGAGAGGGTTCAAGTGGGATGATCAGTGCCAACTTGCCTTCGACCAGATTAAAGAGTTTCTATCCTCTACTCCACTCTTGAGTAGACCTAAGAAAGATGAACCCTTGTATTTATACTTGGCAGCCACGGAGAATTCAGTGGCTTCAGTATTGCTCAGGGAAGAAGGTGGTGAGCAGTATCCAGTTTATTACGTGAGCAAAGTCTTAAGGGGAGCCGAACTGCGATATTCATGCATGGAAAAGTTAGCCTTCGCCATCCTCACAACATCGAATCGCCTATGGCATTACTTCCAGTCGGACACTATTATTGTCCGAACATCCTATTCGCTTAAAAAGGTTTTACACTGAGCTGAAACCTCAGGAAGATTAGTGGAATGGTCCATCAGGCTAGGTGAATTTGATATCAAATATGAATCCTGCATAGCAATGAAAGCACAGGTACTGGCCGATTTTGAAGTCGAATTCTCTAGTGAGGGTCAAATGGAGGGTTCAAAATCGGCAAAACCAAGCTTGGAAGAAGATATATGGAAACTTCACACAAACGGGGCTTTGGGAAGCCTAAGAGCTGCAGTAGGGGTGGTCTTACAAGGACCAAAGAGAATAAAAGTACAACATGCAGTTCGCCTAGACTTCCTAACAACTAGCAACGATGCAGAATACGAAGGTTTGATAGCAGCGCTAATGTTAGCTTTGGAAGTGCAGCCCCCTACACTTCATGTTTTCTCATATTCGCAGTTGGTGGTGAGCCAGGTCAGTATCACTTTCATAACCAAAGAACCAAGCTTGACTAAATATCACTCCCTTGTCACATCCCTTCTTAAGAGAATAAAGGAAAGCGGAGGCACATGGAAGCTATTGCAAATAGAAAGGGCGAACAATAAGGAAGCAGACGCCATAGCTAAAGATGTGTCCAGAGGAGAGGCCTTAGCAGAAGGAATCACAATAGAACAGTTAACTTCCTCGAGCTTTAAAAGACAAGAATCCCGATCACCCAGAGCGGTGATAGCTGGATGCGCCCAATAATAGACTTTCTCCAAAAGGATGTTTGACCAGATGACAGGCAAGAAGCTACTAAGCTATGTTGAAAAGCAGCGAACTACGCACTGGACAACGGAGAACTCTATAGGAGGTCAAAGTCACATCCCTGGGCGAAGTGCGTAACTAGAGAGGATGGCAATTACATTATCAGGGAGTTACATGAAGGAGTTGGTGGAGCTCATGAGGGCTTAGATGCTACAATCAGGAAGATCATGCTCATAGGATACTACTGGCCTATGATGAAAAGTGACATTCGATAGTACATCCGCTGCTATAGGACATGCCAAAAATATGATAGAGCTCCTAGACAACCTTCATCAGAATTACAACCAATAACTTCGGCCTGGCCCTTTGCACAGTGGGGAATCGATCTCCTAGGACATTTCCCCACAACAACTGGTCAAAGAAAATTTGTGGTGGTTACGGTTGATCACTTTTCTAAGTGGGTGGAAGCAGAGGCCCTCAACACCATCACACTAGCTCGGATCATCAGGTTTTTAGGAACAATGTCATCTTTAGATATGGGGTTCCTCACAAGATAGTTACTGATAATGGGAAGTAGTTCGACTCAGAGGCCTTCAAATCCTTTTGTAAAGAGTGGCGTATCAGCTTACATTTTACATCTGTAGCTCACCCGCAAACTAATGGTTTAACTGAAGTCACAAATTGAACCATCCTACAAGGATTGAAGAAGCGGCTAGATGGAGAAAAGGCTAACTGGGCTGATGAGTTAAATAGTGTGTTATGGGCGTATAGAACCACGCCCAGGTAGTCAACAGGGCAAACACCTTTCTCCCTGGTGTATGGAATAGAAGCAGTGATACCAGTAGAAATTGGGCTACCCAATAAAAGAACTAGGGAATACAGTGAGCGAGATAGCAATGAAAGCCTAAAAATCAGTTTGAACCCAGCAGAAGAACTCAGGGAAGACGCAGCAGCTCGAATTGAGGCATATAAGCAAAGGATAAGGTGATATTTCAACAAAAAAGTTAGAGCTAGACAATTCAAAGAAGGCGATGTGGTTTGGAGAAAAGCAGAGATAAATAAAGGTTCAGTAGGAATAGGTAAGCTCGGACAAAGCTGGGAAGGCCCCTATGAAGTCACGAAACAAATAGGGTCAAAAACTTAAAAGTTGAGAAAAATAGGAGGAGTCGAACTTCTCTGAACTTGGAATCCTGATAATTTCAAACGAGCGTACTAAGTGTATTTTTCTTTCTCAATATGTAACAAAATCTTCTTCACATATATAATAAAATATGCAAAAAGACCTCAACTTTTTTTCACTTGATCCATCAAACCTCAAATCCAATAAGGGGAACGGTTCATCAAGTTTTTCCTAAGGATCTTCACTTAAGCATTTTCTTTTTGTTTCTCTCCTACTCTCTAAGTTTTCGGTACGCCCATGGCCTAAGCGGCCTAAGTTTGCCATGGCCCATGTGGCTTAGATGTTCTCCCATAGCCTAGATGTTTTCCCATGGCTTATGAGGCCTAGATGTTCTCCCATGGCCTACGCGGCCCTTAAGTTTTCCCATGAGACAGTTCGCCAAACAAAGAGGTAAGAAAGCCTTAAACATTCTCCATTCCAAAAAGAATAATTAACCAACAACCCAAAGGTCCCAAATTGTGATTACTTAACAAAATATCAAAACACTAGAGGCAAAGAACGCTAGTTAAGCATCATAAACATGTTCGCCTAAAAATGTTCTCCAAAAATAAAGACAAAAAAAATGCTAAACAAACCTTACAGGTATGTTCGCCAAACAAAGAAGTATTGCCGAACAAAAGATGTTCGCCAAACAAAAGATGTTCGAAAAAAGATGCTAGCTAGGTAGCTTCATTATTTGCTCAAATATTTAAGTATGATGCGTTCGGAAAAAGGTCAAAAAAATCAAACACACACAAAAAAGTAGAAGATGCAATAAAAGATATTTCATTAAGTTAAAATTTTTTACAAAAAGATCCTATACACTACAACAACCTTACAAAAAAATTTCCTAAACTAAAGGCTATCCTAATCGCCACGCTTGAATGGGGCAGGCGAACTAGCTCCTATGGAAGGTTGCCTCTCCTCCTCATCACCAGCATCATTTGGAAAGATGTCATTCACCCACCCCCAGTCCGCCTCTGGTTGCCTTGCCTTCAGTTCAATCAGTATGTTCTTTCGAAGACTCAGACATGCTCGAGCCAGATCATCATCCTGAGATTCCTCTCGCCTCTTGGACTCTTCTAATTCAGCCTCCAATTCCTTCAGCTTCCCTTCCAATGCTCCTACCTTGCCTTCTAAGCCCTTATTGATATCCAATAAGCACTAGTTCTCCTCGCTCAACTTCTTTAGTTCTGAATTGCGAGAGACCAGCTAAGCTTTGTGCTGCTCATCTTGGGCCTTCATAGATTCGGCTACAGCCTTCAAGGTAGCTTCCATCTCATTCTGTTTCACCTCCAAGTTAACATTGGCAGATTTCAACCATTGCAGTCGATCATACTGAAGAGTGGTGGCGTTAATAGCTTGGAGGAGACACTGATTTATAAAATCAGTGGTCCTCCGATAATCATAGTGCTAAAAGAAGAGCCTATCAGCAGGAAAGAGGCAGGCTCGAGCTAACTCTCGACTTGGACTATCATCCCTAATGGAGCAATCTGATCCATACCTGTTAATGAAGTATGATCGGAGATCAGCAGCATTAGGTCTCTGAGCTGGAAAAGGGCCCGAAGGAGGAGCAGTAGGACGAGCTGAAGCACAAGGAATATCCTCTCCTGCTCTCTTCCTTGAGTGCTCGGCACAAGGAGCAGGAACAGAAGGACTCACTATTGGCTAGGCAGTAGGCTCTGTTGGAGTCCGTTTAGGAACCGGTGCGAGAGGAGGAGACACTTCCATAGGAGCGTCAAAAGCAGCTCACCGCCTTATAACTTTAGCGACCTTAGACATTTAAACTTGACGCCTTCTTAGGTGACATGCCTACACAAAGCAAGAACGAAAATTAAACTAAGTTAGTTAGCTTAATTATAAACAAGAGACATTAAGGAACAACATATACTATGATCGGAGGGATTAGGCCGAACAGGTCCACTAGGCGAACAGAGGGGATAACTATCAGCCATCACCTTCCTTAAATCAACAGATTCGAGCCCCCTTGCCTTGATGGAGTCAGCTATGTTGCGATCATGGGTGGTAGGAGGAGGAAGTAAAGAACATTGACAAGCAGCAGACCAGTTGTTCAATACACCGAATCCACCGTCAAACCTCACTAGGAAAAACTTAGATTTCCAATTCATTAAAGAGGATATCTTCGATTTCTTAGCAAAAATGTTATAACTCGCCCTCACATGAAGAAAATAATGGTCGTCAAAAGGGCGAAGAGAAAGGTTGTACAACTCCCGAATGGCGTTGGCACTTAAGTCATGTCCATCCTCCTTCGCCAAAGAAATAACAACACAAAGAAACCTTAAGCCATTCGGATGAAGCTGACTGATGGTTATCTGATAGTCGTTAAAGAAAGATATTAAAGGTTCGGATAAAGGCAGACGAACACCCGAATGAAAATCTTCCTTATACAACATAATAAAATCATTATCCACAGGAGAATTGATCGGCATATTTTTAGAAGGGCGAACCAGTTTATACTCGAAGGGAATGCTGTGCGAGTAATAAATGTCGAGTAGCTCGCCCTCATCTATATTCGAAGGTATGTCAGCTACCCTAACATTTTCTTTCCTCCCCCTAACCTCCTCATGACCAGAATCTGCATCATCCTCTTGAGGCTTGCCCATCGGACATTCAGAAGGTTCGCCCTCAGGACATTTAGAAGACTCGCCCTTGGGACGATTAGAAGATTCGCCCAAACGACGTCCAGAGGACTCGCCCCCAGGAAGCTTGATTATTATTTGCACATCCTCACTAGTAAACGAACTCATAATCCCAATAAAAAAAACCAAAAATAAATACAAAAGAAACAAAGAATTAACTTACTAAAACTCGTGGCTCTTAAAGAGAGAAAGAAAAAGAGAAGTCTAGAGAGAGGTGCTCTGATGATAAAAGATAACAAAAAGTAACAAATGAAATGAAAATAGTCCTTATATTAGCTCAGGCGAGGCAAGTGAAGAGACACACCATTTAATAAAGCAGCGCCTTGTAAAAAATCGAAACCTCGAGCTCCGCAAAAGCAATAATTAGCCTCTTAAAGAAATAATAAAAAAAAGTAAAAATAAAATAAATATATATAAAAATAAACAATAAATAAACAATAAATAAACATTATTTGGACATAAATAACCAAATAACTAAGGGGAGACTATTGTTAACATATAATAATATTTTATAACCTTAAATAGGAATCAAAATAGAACTCAGAATCCTAATCTAATACGAACTGTTCGGACTCCAATATATATACCTGAATTCTACCCTAAAGACGAGTTAATCACAAAAATCTGTCCCGAAATTCTAAGAGTTTAAGAAATATTATTTCCTAGAGCTTTCACCTAGAGTAGAGCATTACAAGTTTTTTGGGTCCTTATTATTTCAAAGATCAAAGATATTGGTCGTTAGAATGACAAAATCAATAGTATTGATTTTAATTAGAATGTTATTTATAAATAGGATTGAGTCCTTTTTTACATGGCATGGAAGCTTTTTTAAGATGAAATTGCAGTAACTACAACTTCCTGCATGAAAGGTGGAGTAACATTCCAAACACAAAAGCCAGCATAGCTACATGCCTCCCTAGAAAGACTATGGATATGCACATTTACTTACCTTCTAATCCAAAAAACTTAAATATTTCCTAATTGGATCAAAAACCATTTCACATCTAAAACAAGTCTTCCTTAATTTGAGATATTATCTTGATGAGTGTTTACAATGTTAGCAACTTGAAGACTATCTACTTTTAAAACAATGGTACCCCATTAATTTACAAATAAAGTCATCTTAATAAGTCTGGCAAAGTTGTTGTTTTCGCTATTATAGGAGACATAAGACTAGGAAAGTAACATGAAACATGAGCTCCAGAATGATCTCGAAACATCATTACAAAAGAGAACCACTTGACTATTTGAAAACAAAGTGCATCAATGTTACCTTTCGGAATATCTATAGGTTGTGGACACCAAGCAATAATAGTAGCATGAGAAGTAAGATCCAAAGGCCTAATAGAAACTTCAAATTGAACTACAGCTTTAAAGCCATTCTTGTTAATACCGAGTAGCAAAACTAGGGACATAATATAGAAAGCATTGAAATGATTGTCAGACAAAACAATTGTGAGCATTCTATATATTCCAAACTAGCATTATAAATCTTTTTAATTTAGCATTCTCCAAACCCAACAACACCTTAAATGCTACATAGAAGAATTGACGCTTATGAGGCCTCAAATTAAGCGCCTTGTGGATCCATAAAATATGAAATTGGAACGCTCATTTTGAGTTAGGTTCATAGTATCCTATTTAATCTGATTGCTTTCTTTAACAAGGAGTCGTCACCTATCTTTTTTTAGTTTAAGGGAAAAATCTAAAGAAAATCTTAATTTTAACTCAGGACATAATGGATAAAATGCACTGATCATCGAAACCAATAAGGGTTAAGGGACTAGGTTTTTTATTTTAAAATAATCGATTAATTGGTCAAAATTTTAATATTTTGTCAAATGAAAAATGGTTTTAAGATGATATGTGTATGACAATTATATGAAAGCAATGAAGAAAGCAATTAAAGAAAATGACAAGGAAAGCGGTAACAGAATAAATCAATAAAAAGGAATGTCACCTTTAGCCCCTTTTAGGGATATTAGGATGACCACATGTTTGTAACAAGGTATCAAAGAAAATAGATACAAGTGGTAAACAAAGAAATAAATTATTAAAGTTAATGAAAGAAACATCACCTCTAGCCCCTTAGAGGAATTTTAAGATAGCCACATGCTTCCCCAAAAAGAAAGCAAAGAACACATTCAAAGAAAGCGATAAAGAAATCGTAAATATAATATAAAGAAAGGCATAAAGAAATCAAGGATAGGAGTATTGCCTCTAGCTCATTATGGGGTTCTGGGACAATCACAAGTCCCATAATCAAGTGCATAAAACAAATAAGTCCAAACAAAGTAAGAGAAAATAAAAAGGTAAAAAAATATTTTATGGAGTTTTGGTTTGCAACTCGAGTTCAATAATCAAATATGCTTATTTATCCCATTGAATAGGATAAAAACTAAGCAGTTCTTTCCATTATGAAATAGGGGTTGATTGATTATGGAAAAATGTGCTTTTATCAAATTTTGGCCTTATTCATCATTTTTAAAGAAAATGATATCATTTGATTAAAAAGTGACTTTAGTTGCCAATTTGATTGAAAAGTTGCTTTATCTGCCAAGTTTTGGGAAAATGCGATTTTAGTCACTAATTTGATTGAAAAAGAGCCTTAGTCACTAATTTTTTATAAAAGAGGGTTTAGTCGCAAAATTATCCTCTGAGATGTACTGAGTATGTAGTATTTTTGGACCTATGCAAAACTCATTGTTTCACATGTGATTAGCTAGATCGTTACTCTAGTGTGATGGGACCATATTAAACCAAGTCACGTTATACCAATTTCATGTAATTTAGCACCATGACCTTAGGTTGTATGTACCTTAACAATATAAATCTATATGAATGCGATATAAATGACTTCCCTCATGCATATTACATGCATATTAATGTTTCATACATATACCCTATGGATTAAGACTCTATGTACCCTTCCATGTGAATGTGCCCTACCTTTAAATGCAAAAGTCGTAGCTACCTAGCCCTAATACATGCTTCTACCCTAAACCCTAGATATCACCCTATACAAGGGACTTAACCATTTAAATCAAAGTTCTAGAATCTTAAGCACACATTACATTGAAAGCCACAAAGTCTTAGACAACCCCATAAAGCCTTTTGACTACCTTAAACATTGTCCTACATGCCAAATGACTCCTACCCTTAAGGAAACCTTGATATACTACCTAAAAATCTTCACACTTTAGGTAACTTATACCTTTTGATTCTTATTGTTTATTTTAGCTTCATGTCCTTAACCAAAGAGGGAAACACTATATATTTTAGGACAAATCTCACTTATGATTTTATACCTTTAGGGCAAGTGAACTCTGAACTTTCAGACATCTCCCATCTTTTGGGTAACTCCTACGCTAAATAGACCTTCACCTATTAGGTAACTATCCAAAATCAAGCCCCATCTATTGGGTAACCATTCTTCAAATTCACTATCACCTTTTTGGTTCCCCTATCTTTGGAGTAATCCCTAATTCTTAGCATCTTTCATATCTTAAATCAGACTTGAGTTTTAGTATAACCTTAACACTCAATGACTCCTCAAATTTTATCTTAAAATTTGGGGAACCTTCCATTGTCCCAAGTACTAATCCTTCACCCTTTTTTAGCAAATTATATCCTACATTTTGGGCAACCTTTATCTTATGCTTTAAGAATCTTTTCCTTTGTAGTGCCCTAATTTTTCTATGTTGTGAATAATGATTTACCAGTTTCTGAATAGTACCATCCCACCAGGTAATGGGTGTTATATTAGAATGGCACCTCTGACACCGAATGTCACATCCATTATCAAAACCTCTGCGATCAAGCGATGGGTGTTACGTTATTAATCCTGTTGACCATAAAAATCTTGAAACCTTGAAATTTGGATAACTTTAGGAAACATCATACCTTTTGAAGCTCTAGTATATTCTAGCCACCTTTCCTTATCCTAAGCCATTTTGTCATAAGGTACCTCTTTAACTTTGCAAATGTCCTTTCTTAACCTAAGCCATTTTGACAACTCCTTTTATTCTTATTAAAGGCATAAAAGGCAATCATTCCAAGTAATAGTAGCACCTTGACTCTTAAAGCCCTCCAAGACCTATTCACTACCGTCCTCAAGAAGCAAGAGAAATCCTTCAAGTTTATCTATAATGATGCCCTTAACAGTCAAAAGGATGCCATGCTTGAAAAAGTTAAGGGTTGTTCCATAAACATATTCCTAGTAGCACTTCCTTTATAAATAAGAAAATTTCTATATTAACCTGGCAAATAAAGGAAATGTACCAAAACTCATCAGTCCATCCGTCTTCCTTAAGAATGGAGGGAATTGTATCCCACCTCCTACCACCTATAGCAACAAATAACTCCATGTTTCTAATCTGACAAGAAATGGAAACTTAATCCAACCATCGATTACCATTGACCTATCCATCCCCTTGAAGGATAGGGCAATCCAAATCATCTTATTACTCATTGAAATCACAAAAGACCACCTATTAAAAATCTGAGGAGTAATGGGCACTCTATTCTTCCACCCCCACCTATTAAACCATCTCTCTCTTTGAGAAACGACAAGCATAGCATCAGTCAAAATCTAACTAAATAGAAAGTGGACAAAGAAATTTTTTTTATTTAGGTATCCTTTTGACCTTCATTAAAAAAAAAAAAAAGCTTTAGAATCTAGTTTCATTCAGCCTATTGAACTTAAGCTTCTCCCATCATTAGCAAACATCACAATGCCTTTGAATATTATGACTATCACTAGGGGCAAATACAAAAATTTATATTAGTGGGAGCAAAATTCATATGGACACTTGCCACGCATGTATACACATATATGTATAAAAACAATAATATAATGAATATAAGAGTACAAAAATATGAACAAAAATTTAAAGATGAATATACAGTGAAAGTGGGTAGATTAAATAAATAGTTTTATTTAAAATAAATAAGTAAATCACACAATTAAAATCAATTCAAAATATGTTAACATGAAAATTTAATAAATTAAAAGGCTAAATAATAAATTTTTAAAAATTCATAAGGATTAAACTCGTTTAGACTCCGTTTATGGGTCTAGCAAATCCCATTCAATTATATCAGTTATTCTTTATACACAAAAGGAATATAATATTAAATTAAAATTAATTAAGCTAGTGAAAAATTATGAAGTGGAAAATATAAATAACATCAAATATAAAAATTATTAATGTATAATTTTAAGAAGATTGCATGAGGTGAGTAGGGGCAAGTGCCCCTATTGCCCCCATGCTGTATCTGCCCTCATATATATACACACAAACTTAAATCATAATATAATAAAAAATTTGACCAGACGTTAGACAAAATGAATACCTTAATATTTCTAAAATAATTTCTAAATCCAGTCCTCTTTCCATTTGTGAATTCATAATTAAACCTTTATAATTTGCAAATTTTAAATACTGCTTGTACATAAAGCATACAACATCTCCATTGACAGTCTTTTTTATTCCATGCACTGTGAACTTAAAAGTATGAGAATATATAAAGTATTTGCTCATAAAAAATCTTCTGAATGTAAAAAAGAGGGAGAATACTTTATATATTATCATACTATTAAGTTTGTAGTGCATTGAATAATAAAGAGTGTGGAAGGTGATGCCATATGCTTTATGTACAAGGAGTATGCAAAATTTGTACACTATGAAGGTTCAATTCAGAATTCACAAATGGAAAGAGAATTGAATTCAAAATTTTTAAAAATATTAAGGTATTTCTTTTATCTAACTTCTGTTCGAATTTGTGTTTATATATATATATATATATATATTTAGGTTTCTCTGTGTGTATATATACTGAATTTGTGGTTATGTTTTTGTTATGGGATATTTGATTGAGTTATCTTATATTTACGGATAGGTCTAATATAATACTTGGTAGCTTCAACAAATATAGTCTTGTTCTTGATAAAGAAACCAAGAGTCTCAAGCTTTTAAATTGTCTAAGGGAATGTCATGTTAAGAATATTTTTCACGAGAATGGTGTGCTTGTTATGCGAATTGTAAAACAATTATTTGGAAAAAAGAATGTTGCTTATACACAATTCTCAGAGTTGCATAGATCAATGTTATCTTTTGGAAGATGATGGGTAAGACTACATTGACTAAATTGTATATTTTGCCTTTTTTCTATAATCAATTGAAATATTAATATATTTTATTTTGTCTTGCTAATATGAAATTGAAGAACATCCTCTATTCTTGTCATTTTAACAATACTAATATTACAAGGCTTCAATGCAATTTCTCTAACATCTTAATTAAAAAGTTCCTCACATTATAGCCACTAAGTTGGATTCAAGAATGCGTGGTTATTTATTAGAAAGAGAGAGTTCATTGGTGGATGTATTGAACTATGATTCAAATTTAAAACTCTTACCTCCAAATGCACTATCAGAACGACACTAAAAAACATAAAAAAATAACAAATTCTCAAGCACAAAGTTGTCATAAATATTGAAAATTTTAACATTTTCCTCCGCAAACACTATGTGAACACATGATAGAAACTCTAGACAAATAACATTCAAAAGACGATCTAGTTCAATAAGGCAAATCTCAATTTTTCATCACATTACAAAATTTTTTAAGATATATACAGATATAAAACATGTTAATTAACTAAAATTTTATAAAAAAATTAATTTTTCTTTACCTTATATGACTTACATGTCTTGCAGAACAACAAAAAATATAATGCCCTATTTTTGTGAATCTAAATTAGTAGTTTATTGATGTGTAAATAGTATCGTATGTCCCAAAATCAGATTATTTCAGTCTAAAAAGATTACTATTGTGTTTTATATTACATTTTATATTTTTTGAGCATGCACGCATAATTTTGGTGGATAGAAAATAAGTTATGAATTTTGAGAATTTAGGTGATTAATGAATAGTGAATTATAGTATTATCGATAATTAGGAAATTGAAGAATTTTTTTTATGGAGTAAATTTTAATAATTATGTAGAGATAAAATATTAGTGTGAGATTTATTGAAAAATATTTATGATCATTGGATTAAAACACAAGATTAAATCACAACCATTCAATAGGCAACTTCCTAAGGAAGTTTTCATAAATTATAAAAATGCCACTAGACCCAAACTACACTATTTTCCACTTCTTTTCTTATCAAGAAAATAATAATGGAGTCCCTAAGTTTTGGCCTAATTAATACTTCAGGACCTCAGTTTCTAGAAACTAATTTAGACATCCCTAAATTTTAGTTCTGTTAATAGAGTAGTCCATCCATTTGTAATCAAGCCTTTTTCCATCAAACCGATATGAAAAGACAAAGTTGCCCTTCCTTAAAGAATATGTTATTGTTGGAGGGAAAAAGAATATGGATGGTCTTTTTTCAGGCCAGCGGGTTGTTGCAAAGCCCTGTTTGAGAGATTGAGCGAATCGTTCATGGAAGAGCTTGAGATCATTGTTCATCATTGAAATCTTGGGAATTTATATGATTTGGAAGATCGAAAGCATAAGATTACTTGAAGTTTTTTCGTGAAAAGGTAACATTTGGTCCTTATTTCATTGAAGCATGCAATAACTTGAAGTTTTGAACAAATTTTGCTTTTGAACTAGTAAAAATAGGTGATGAGTAGAATTATTTCAGTTTAAAAATATTTTTTTAAGCAAATATGTAAAAAAGTTAGGGTTTTTTTAATTCCACAAAACCAATTCTCTATTTCTCGAAGCATGCTTGTTAATAAAATGTTTGTGGAAGATTTGTCTTCTAAATGGTGGAAATAGTGTGATAAATAGCAAAGATTTTGATTCATATACACTTTCGTATATAAATAAGTAATAAGAAAAAGAAAAAGATCGCCATCCCTAGGTGCAATTTAATTAGCTTTATTATTATTGTTTTTTTTTTATCAAAAACCTGATTTTACAAATGAAAAGAAAAAAAAAACACAACTGTATCCCATTTCCACCTAAAGGAGTAATAGCAAAATTTTTGTCAACATTTTCTTAAGTATTGGCCCATGCGCATCACTATAAGTATGAAAAAGTCATTTTTTAATCATTTAAATAATAATTCTTTTGTTTTTTCTATATAATATTTTATAAATAGAATTTGAATGAGCAGAGAATTGGGTGGTTGATTCTTACGTAAATTTGCCCTGAATGTGGAGAGGTGGTAAGAAAAAGATAGCTAAAACACAATTGGCTAAATGAATGTAAGAGAGACGAAATACGTAGGATTGATAATGCACTTAAGATTGATAATAAATGTATGATAAATTTTTAAGATGAGCTCGTCGAAGAATTTTCATATACTATGCAAGTGTAGAGAAGAAGAGGGAAGTATTGAAAATGTGGACCCAGATAAGTACTCTTAAATAAGTCATCTAGCACCTTGAGAATGAATCTCGACAAAATGCAAATCATAAATGAAACAATAACCACTTTCAGGTACCCAACCATATTTTCAACATGCTCAACCTTCCCAATAAGCCTCCTAATCATTTCACTCTTCAAATGCAAGATTTCATCTATGAGGTCTACACCATCTTGCTCAAAGCTCTTTAGACACCCTTCTAAGTCTATGAAATCATATGAGTTGGTTGCCTATACACAATCAATAGATTTACACCAACTAAGGAATGACCCGCAAACATTATTTTAGCAAAAATAGTAGAGTCGATATACATTTCTTGTTGTCTCAAAAATGCAGATTCCAGCTTTCTTTCCACATCTACAGTTCATGTTAACAAATCTTTCCTCAAACCCATTCTCAACGGCACCACTCGAAGAAGATGACATTCTCAACATCACAGTAATGAAAACCCTAGCTTCTCTCTTAAATGGGTTTCTTCTCTTCTATTTTTTTTTTTTTTTTTTTTTTTGCTTCAAGATATTGACCAATAGTATAAAGTAATAATATATATATTAATTGGTCTAGGGTCTTTCTTGGGTTTAGTTTTATTTCTCTCTCCTTAGAATCAATTTAAAGGCAAAGACTAGCACAAAAGGGCTTGATTATAGATAGAAGGACCACTCTATTGACAGAACTAAAATTTAAGGATGTCTTAGTTGGTTTCTAGAAATCGAGGTCATAAAGTGTTAATTAGGCCAAAACTTAGGGACCCCATTATTATTTTCTATTTTCGATCGCCCATTTCTATTTCCTACTTCTTTTTAGCCGACCCATCTCCCCTTTTATTTTTTTTCTTTTGATTTTTCCCCAAGGAAACACTTAAATTAACTAAATTAGACCAAACTCTAGCTACCTCTCTTGAATACTTATGCATTTGTGGTTGGTTTTGGGTGTGAAAATTCAAGGACTTGGAGTTTAAAGCTTTGTTCAAGTAAGTGTGATTCTAGGTTTTCTTTTTTATTTTTGGGTTTTGATTTCTTCAAAGCATTTTCATGCATTACATGCTCCTACTCTTTCTCTTTTTGTTTTTTTGTGATTTGGTGATTTTGTTTCTTAATTGTTAGAAATTAGAGAACCCTCACTAAGGATAAAGGGAAATCCAGAGTCTACAGCTTTCATTGAAGCTTCCTAAAGCTATTTTGGAGGTTTGTGTTCATAAATTCCATTTTCTTTTTCTTTCTCCATTTTATTTTTGAATTTTGAAACTCTAGGATTTATGATAAAATTTTGGGATTTTAAAATTTTCCTTTAAAATGATGTTTTCTAATGATACAAATGTATTCTTTGACAATTATTGAGGTCATTGACATTTTTACTTGAAGAGAAAAACTTCCTTTCTTTGGTGTTTTGGGTAGGGCAACCACCATGGGTGGTGAGGCTTTGTTCATCATCATTGTATGCAAAATTTTCCTCAATATCATCATTTTGATAGATCAAATTTGCCTCTAGATTTTTTCCCTTCTTTTTCATGGAGACTTGATAGAGCTAAACAAGATGCTTGGGTGTACGATAGGCACGTGACCAATGTCCTTTCATAGCAACGATAACATAAATTTTCTACACTTTTTGAAGGACTATTTTTATCATTGTTTATCTTTTTTTTATTTTTTCTTCATAATTATTTCATTTTTAGTGGTGAAACTATTATTATTATTGTTATTATTGTTACCATAATGGTAATATCCTCATCCAAGTTCATGTCCACGCCCACAAATACGATCATGAGCTTGGCCATGACCATAGCTATTGTTATGTATTACTACATTCAAGGAATAAAGCAGATCGAGTTTCATGATTTTTCATTAGTAGCTAGTTGTTTTGTTCAGCAACAAGTAGACATGAAATCAATTTTGAGTCCTTTTTTCACGATATTGTTGTTGCAAGAGCACATTTGAAGTATAAAAAGTAGAAAAAAAATTTTCTCCAATAAGTCTTCATCTATAATATTTTCTCTGTATAATTTTAATTACTCATAGGAGGAAAACTTCTCATTTTACAATTACATCCAAGCATAATGAGCTTTTTAGATAGAATTAATAATTTTTGGTAATGATATTGTTCTTTTAAATTATTACATAATTCAAGTCAATCTTTTATAGTTAAATATTTTGCTTTTTGACCCTTCATGTAGATGATAGCGACAAAATATGATTACTTTTGCCTTATTTTGTATAGATGTTTCATTACAATTAAAGTAAGTCCAATGAGAGAGATAAAATAAATCTCAATAAACACCACAAGCAAATTCATGCATAGGCTAATCAACCAATAACCTCTCTAACAATATCCAAGGGTACAATCTCAAAAGAGAAAGGGCGAATGTTAAACACAATGTGCAACTAATGTTGTCCAAATCTAATAACCTATAAAAAATTAACAATTCACAAGAAATTGAATTAATTAAACAAATTAAAAAACTCAAAACAATAAATTATCAATCAAACCCTAAACAAAAAAGACCTTAAATTTAGAAAAATTATAATTAAAGAACAAATCTTTAATTAAATCAGCTGCCTAAAATCCAATAACATAAAAACTAGTCACACAAAACCACAAAATCAAAATCCAAGAAAAGAACACTTATTAAGAAATAAAAAAAAGATAAAAACTTGATACTTTTTGTACTTAAGCTTTGGTAGTTTTAGGAATGAGAGGAATAGAGCTTATTTGTTTTTTAGTTTGTTTGAGCTTAGTCTCCTCTTCACAAATCTTTTGCATCTGAAGCATTTTCTCCATCACAAGCTTGTAATCACACTTATCATAAGAGTGGCATTCATTTTCTCATTTTTATGGGAGATAAAACTCAACCTGACAACACTTGTTGAATGGAATCAAAAGGTGAGCACATTGGTCTATATATGGTATAAAGAATTTTGCCTCCGCCATCTCTGCTTGTTGTGCTATCATAGATTTTGATAATCTTTGAACTTCCTTGATTGGTTGTCTTTCTCATTTTTGGTTTCAAAGACAATTTCGTAGCTTTGGCCTCAATCTCTCCTCTCTACGCGCTAGCTGATCTTGGATTTTGGGGTTATTGGTTGATTAGGATATCATAAATAATTAATTTTTTTGACTTTATGACTTTTTAAGTGAGGGCATATTCATAATTTCACATCCATTTAACGGAAAAAAAGTATTGATTTTGGATGGAAGGATATATTTATTGACGGAATTAAAATTTAGGGACCTAGAAGTTAGTTTTTGAAAAATGAAATCCTCAAGCGTTAATTAAGTCAAAATTTAGAGAAACAATTAGTATTACATCTAAAAATTAAAGAGCTATGAACTTTTAATATATGAGTTATGGACATCCTTTAATATACAAATTCTAGAGGGAAAAAAAAAAGAGATTATTCTTTCATTATTTTTAACTTCTTAAATACGATAACAATTTGAAATTATCCAAGTGTAAATTAAATTCACTGTGTTGATTGCCCCCTCTTGCTGAGTGGGCATTAACAAAAGAGAGAATAGTGGCCCTCTTAGCATATGCAATGTTAATGTGGATTGTGATCTATGTATTATATGAAATAAAATGTGTGAATAATAATGTGACTATACGTGGATTTATAGACAATAAATTTTATAAATTTCTTTTCAATGTAGTAATTTTAAATTTTCTTTCATTTCTTTCGTTTTTCTTTTTCGACCCATAATTCAATATGCAACTAATTACTGTAGAGAAATAAATACCTACATTACTCTTTAGAAATAAAAGATATAGTAAATAATTTTTTTTTCAACACCTCAGCTTGATATAATAAATAAAAATTAACATTGAATAGTATTTCTTAAAAAAAAAATTATTTATCTAATGTGCCAATTAAATAGGGATAATTCAGGTGAGCGTCGGAGATTCTATTATTTCAATGCTATCAGTACTTCATTTCTTACTGCCCAGCGATAGCTCTATTTGTTCTTTTTTTAAGAAATAAAGGTGTGGGTCGCTTTTAAAATTATCCAATTTTATCCAGACATCTGGTGAATGGGGGCGAAGATTTAATCCACTGTGGGCCAACTACATTAAACCCATATCCTGACGTGTCCTTATCCGTTCTATACTATTCCAAGAGAAAACCTCTCCAAACCCCCCCATTTTCTTTCATTTTATCTTTGTCCAAACGCTCCTACATCTGCGATCAGAATCGGTAAAAACTCTATAGACTTCTCAAATGGCGACTCTTTTGGGGTCTCTGCAAACAAGCTTCCATCATCCTTCCGTGTCATCATCATCGAAGGCAGCAGCAACTACCTCTTCTTCGTCAATCAATGTCCTCAGCTCCAACAATCTACGGTTCCCATCTTTTTCATCTCATAAAACTAGTTTCTTGAACCCATTAAGCGATGTCAAGTGTATTGAAGTTAGACGGGTACGAGGGAGCCCAATTGTTCGGATGTCATGGGACGGTCCACTCTCCTCGGTTAAATTGATAATTCAAGGCAAAAACTTGGAGGTTTTTTCCCTGTCCTATCCTTCTATCAGAAGCATTTTATTACTGATGAAAGATCTGTTAGTATTCTGAATTTTTTGCTTACCTTGCTGTAAATTTGAATATGATTCGGAAATCTGAAGGGGAAATTGAAATTGTTTGGGTATAGTTGACTGATGCAGTGAAAAACCATGTGGAAGATAAGGTGGGTAAGGCAGTTCAAAAGCATAGCCATCTTGTTCGAGAAGTTGATGTCAGATTGTCTGTTAGAGGTGGAGAATTGGGAAGAGGCCCAAGGATTAGAAGATGTGAGGTAATTTTGCGTTCAATTGGAATTTAAGTTTCTTTCGTCGAATTATTTTTGTGTTGATGTACTGTCTTTGTTTTTAGGTGACAGTGTTTACTAAGAAACATGGAGTGATTCGAGCAGAGGAAGATGCTGAGACAACATATGCAAGTATTGACTTAGCATCATCAATCTTACAAAGAAAGTTGAGAAAGATTAAGGAGAAGGAGTCTGACCATGGTCGGCACATGAAAGGGTTCAACAGATTGAAAGTCAGGGAGCCAGTGGAAGTAGTAGTTAAGGATGATGCAGTTGAAGTTCCCAAAACTGAGGAAGAGGAATACATTGATGAGGTTGTATCTTAAATGTTCATGCTTTGTCAAATTATTACTGCGGTTTGTTTGTGTTTGCCATATGAATTGTCACTTTTATTTGTTTCTGCTTGGCTGCTGTATATGATGCAGGATAAAAGAAGTCCCTCTTTGACTAGGTATACATAGAAGTTGTTAAGTCTATATGGAATTTGGTTCTTTAACCTCAACAATTAGCTTTTTGGGGTGTGGGTCTCCTGATACTCATATCAACGTCTCGAGTACCTATTATTGGCTAAGTATCACTAAACTATTACAATGTTAAATTGTTCTACCGAAATATGTTTGACTTTTCAAATGCTCAATTTGGCGTTTCACTCTTTAACTTTTGATAGGAAAAAGATTTGTAAGCTCCTATGCGGATGAAGTGAGCTTATAAGTGTTTGGTGAGAGTATATTAGATGGTTTTAAGCTCATGATTGAAGTGTGGAACTGTTCAATGAATTTATGCTTTTTATGGTTTACGTGTTTGTATTATGTAGTTGTGGTTGGGTCCATTATTCTTCTTCTCGATAGGCTCTCAGTATGCAAACTGATTGTCAGGTTGTTCGCACAAAATATTTTGACATGCCACCTTTGACTGTATCTGAAGCAATTGAACAGCTGGAAAATGTTGACCACGATTTTTATGGTTTCCGGAATGAAGAAACTGGTATGAATTTATGCAGCTCTTGTAAATTTCTTTTGCACCTACTGATCTACTCTGTTATATATCAGAGTTGAATTGTTGTGTGCTTTGATTACAGGTGAGATAAATATTGTTTATAAAAGAAAAGCTGGAGGATATGGTCTCATCATACCTAAAGGAGAGGGTGGGGCTGAGAAAGTGGTGGAGACTTTGGTGGTTGAACCAGCTAGAGAGCCATCCTTGACAGACTAGGCAGACCTAGCAAAGGAAAATCATTTTGCAAATTAGATCAGACATGCTGTGTTTATGGCAAGGATGTGTATAAGGCCTTCAAAGGCACTGTATAGGATTTGAGGTTAAGAAATACAAACTAATGACTCCTCGTTAAGCTTATTTGTATGGGTGATCAATTTTTTGGTGGATGGACTGTGCTATCCCAATTTACAAGGACGAGGGATATGTTAATATGCAATTTTAAACATATGCAAAGCTAATTAGATTTGTTCCCTTTTACTGTCTTTTCAAGTTTTAACAGATTTCTGTTGCGTGGTGTTTTTGTTTCTCGTTTTTTTTTTTTTTTTTTTGGCAAGACAGTTGACTTCTGTGTCTGGATTACAAAATGGGAATGGCTCTTCCTCCAAGTTGACAATGGAGTTTTTCGCCTGCATTAGAATTCAAAACTATTTTTGTAGCAGTTATTTAAAATAGTGAGTTTATTCAGGCAAGTTGGAACTTTTCTTGTCTATGTTTAATTTGAATCTAACTCTCTTCTGAAGTTAAGTTAGTCCTAGAAAGACGAGAAAATCACATGACTCACATTGAAGAAAAAGCTTATTCATAAGCAAAGTTCAGTCATTTCACTCTTCAACGTTCCAAACCGGGCTGTTGATTCTCCATCTCAGATAAAACAACAATTTCTATCTCATAGATGGACAAGGACAGAAAAGGGAGACTAGAGCAATCCATTAAACAGTAAAATGGAACAATTTGGAAGCATTACTAAACACTTGAGCTACTTCATATATTTTACAATTCGTATAGTTTATC
Source organism: Jatropha podagrica (assembly GCA_947857235.1). Classification (NCBI taxonomy): domain Eukaryota; kingdom Viridiplantae; phylum Streptophyta; class Magnoliopsida; order Malpighiales; family Euphorbiaceae; genus Jatropha; species Jatropha podagrica. Next base: position 16,354 of record CANUEP010187976.1, on the reverse strand, counting down.
AATCAAGAATAGGATTTTTCTTCTTCCCAGCTGAAAATCTATCAGCTGACACACTCAAAAGCTTATTGAGAGACATTCCTTTCCCTATAATTTTCTTTCTTACCTCATATCTATGCTTAATCCTGTCATGAAGCTTATAACCAAGAAATGCAGGAAAAGTCAATAGCTCTCCAATGTCTCTACCCATTCCCTCAATCAAGTACTCCATCTTCTCCTGCAGAGAACTATAACTGTACTGCAGAATCTGTGGGTGCTTCTTGCTCATAGCCAAAATGTCTGCAGAAGAAAGCCCGTAACTAAAGAATAGCCCAATCACCTTCTGCAAATTCTCACAGCTTGTTCTTGTTACAGCTCCAAGTACGACAATCAATTCTTTGGTTTTATACCCATATCCAATCTTCACCAAAAATACAAGTTTATGCATGAGGTTATCTTCATAGGACAGGCCGAGAAACAATGGAGCTTTAGTCAAGAACTTGAATATCTCATCCGAATTCAATCCACATTGCTTTAAAAAGTCAATTCTAGGATACAACTTCCTTTCCTTACTGGCACTGACCACATTTGGAAACACTTGAAAAATCCTGAATATTTGTGGATCAGTTAGACCAGCAAATGACCTCAACAACTCAACATGGTCTCGTGTATGCTCCACACTGTAACTCAATATAGCAGGGAGTTTACGCAACAAGGTCCCTGTGGCGTCTTCATCTCCCCCACTAATCTTCTTGAGAAACTCTACTCTTGGAATCAGCTGCGTGTCTAAGTCAAAATTAAGAACCATTGGACGTCTAACAATTATATCAATCCCACCGAAGCGACTCAAGAAAGTAATGGTTCTATCGATTTCTTCAATTGGCTTAAAGCACATTGCCTTTGTTAAATTAACATTATTGAGAACATGAACAATCTTTTCTTGGGGAACTCCATGACTAACTAAGAGCTTAACCTTTCGATCAAAACCCACCAAAAATTTTGGATCAGTAGCCGTGAAAAGGCGTATGAGCTGCACTGGCTCAATCTTCCCTTGCAAACTATCAAGTACAAAGTGCAAGAAATGATGGATTTCTTCAGCTGTTAATACATTTGGGCATTTGATAACCAAACGATACAGTTCAGTGCCGTTAATTCCAACAGACCGTAAAAGAAAAACTCTGGCTCGTACAGAGTCAGAAGTTGTCAACGTTAGAGATGGGTTCTGCTGCAAGAGGAGTTCAGTTTCTTTATCGTTTAATCCAATTTCCTTCAAGAATGAATAGAGAAACCCTGAAACAATATATAAACTGCAATATGTTACTGAAAATTTTTGAGAAATGGAATGCGCAAAACGTGTTTGAGAAATTGCATCTGAGAGTGTGAGTTATTTGGGGTAAATGAATTTAAAGTAATCAAGCACAAAATTCATTTCCATAATTGAATTTACTCACTACTTTCGTATTGCAGATTAGGAGAGTTGAGGTAACTGCAGTGGACAAGAACTTGTTCGGTAAGACGCAGACCCACTGGAGTCAAGAACGGTCTGAGGTTATATCTCGGAGTTCTAGCCAAGCCAGCTAAAGCTGAGCGTTGATGGTCATCGACAGTTGGAAGTGAAGTAACAGAAAGTTGAGGTTTTGTTGATGTATGCGAGAGAAAGGAAGTGGAGGAATAGAAGAAGGAATGCATTAGGATGTCCAATCCAACAATTAGCCGATTTTTGGCGAAAAGCAGCCGATAGATTGGAATGAGCTTTTACTTGGTGCACGAACTAGCGAGTGGGGTAACGGTTTTTCGCTATTTTAAGCCGAGATAACAAAAACGGTTGTAAGATTAATGGTCCTACGCCAGCCACAGCAGGGACCTTTGTGAGGTTCAAGGCCTTTTTTCCAACTACACACATCACTTCTATTTATTGATTTTTAAGAATTACTTTGTCTAAAATTATCTATCATTTATAATAGATAATTGTAATTTCTTTAAAAATATATTTCATTAAAGTAATTAGGTAAAAATAATAATAATTTAATCAAATTAAATAGCACTTTATTATAATTAAGTAATATAAATGTTTCTTTAATTACCATATAAAAATTTTAAAAAATAAATTAAAATGGATTGAAATATTGTTTTCCATATTTATATGCATAGGTTAGATCAACTTTTTTTTTTATTAAAAATTTCAATAGATCGAAATGACATAATAGACTACACAATAGGAATATTGCACCAAATTGATAAAAATACTCTGCGACATAAAACATGCTTTGGAAATTTTACCGCTGTGTTTTTACTATCAACGGCACATGTAATAGAACAGCTTATATGGCCACATGGGTCAAGGGTATTGACTCGTAAACTGCATCAATGGAGGAAGTTCTTCCTTTCCCTTTGGTTTTTCCCGTGTTCTTCAATATATTTTTTTTCTCAAAAAAAAAAAAAAAAAAAAAAAAGAAAAAAAAAAAACAAGAATACGCACTATATAATTTGTCTTTCAATTGATACTTTTGTTAGAGAACTTCCAATTGATAATTAAATGTAATATTATTTTGTATTTCTAAAGATAAATATATATAATAGATAAAGAGAATAAAAGTGGATATGACCTGAATTTTTTTAACAGATAAATAAAATTAGATTTTACATTTTAAATCAATTCAACCACTAAATTTATTTAAAATGAAAATGTCATATTTGACCTATTAAATTAATTTAACTCTTGAATTTATTTTAATTTTACAAATTAATGAATTGATTCAATTTAAAATGAATACCCAAGTTAAACTTTTTCCTGCTCTTCTTCCTACTACTCTTCTGAATTGAAGTTTAAAATTCATAAAGCATTATTTCTTCTAACACAATAAATTTGCAAACATATAGTATAATTTTAATCTATTCAACATGAAAAATACATAGATTTTATATACAATAATCAGTAATAAATGTTAATTTTAAAATATTCAAATTAATACATAAAACTCAAAATTATTATTGGTAAAAAGAGATATGATATACTTCATATATTATTCTTCTCAATCACATGTCTAATTAATCTTTAAATCAGTTATAGGCTCGGGTTCCAACTATAATTTTAATAAATATATATAATTGGAGACTAAATTAATTGAAAAGGTCAAATTTGACATTTAATCATTTTAAACAAATTCAAGTATTATATTAGGCTAGAGGTTGATCTTTTTTATCCCGCTGAACAAGTTCAAAAGCGAATTGATATTTATTCATAGTTACATGGCAAAATATGTGCAACCTAAACTATTAAAATACAAGTAAAGATAAATGTCATTGAATGCAGGCTAAAAATTTTTGTTCAATGTTTATTGAGAATTAAAGATAAATAATAAAATAATATAATAAATAAAAAACAGTGAAAAATCAAGATGAAATATTGTAGGAAATAATGTGTAGAATTACCATTTTATCAAGTGAAGATTAAATGAGAACGTAATAGTGTATTTAAATATTCTACATTGCAATTAACTACTCCCTATTGACATAAAAATAGTTAATTGAATATTTGTTGTCATTATAAAAAAGAAAAAAATTCATTTGAACAGCAATGAGACCATTGGAATTCACGAAAATCAACAAAATAATCAGATTTTGGCTCTGCAATAATGGTAGATTAAAGTATGACTTAAATATAGAAAATCTAGGACAAATGATCTATCAAGCCTTGCACTGCCTTTGAGTGTCCTTGAGATGATCCTTGGGAAGATTCTTCCCGTATTTCTTGCTTGTCGGTATAGCTTTTATAAGAACAACAGATGAGCCATTCTTTTTTGTTTTCCTGGGTGACCTGGAAAATGAATTATGCAGTGCAATCAATAGCAGCAAAAAGCATCTCCAATGCAAATTCGAGCAGCAAGGAATAATGAATAAATTACACAGAAGGCAACATTAATTGCTTGCAGCTGTACTAACCTTTTTTTAGGAACTTGGAAATAATCATCTGATGTTTCTTTACTAATTTCTTCTCTTCGCCCATCTTGCGGTTTCTGTTTGAGCATACAGTACCAAAAACAAACACAAAATCATCAGCACATTGCTAGTTACTATAATTTACAGAAATTGGATGCTTCCTTTTTGCTCTCCTTCCAGTAATATCATTTGCGAGCTAACATTTTTTTGATTTCAACCTTCAAGCAAACCGTGGATGAAAGAAGCAAAATGGCACATATTTATCAATCTTGCTGTGTTCTGATTCATGATAAGATTGTGCAAAACTTGAAATTTTGTTCACAGCCAATTGGAAATAACTAGGTTTTCATGTTATCAGCAACAAAAACCTTAAACTATTAATGTGATTCCTGAAAGAAACTTCTGTTAACAGTAATATAGAGATGCTTCTTAACAATCAAATAGAAATCACATTAGACAATTAAATAAAAATAAATAAATAAATAAGAAAGAAGAAAAGGAACTTCTATCACATGGAAAAGAAAGAAAGGGACGGAATGAAAAGTAAAGAAATAAATTAATGGAACATTGCTTACAAAAACTCGCATATCTTACTAGTTATAATAAATGGATTTCAAAAACAAAAAAATGAAAGGCCACACACTTTCAGTCTACAAGAATAAGTCAACTAAAGATGGCTTATATAAATTAACGGGTAAGGTAGCCCCTTATCAGTTCTTATGGAGAGGAAAGATTTGGAATGGACCTTTTTACAAACTAATCCTAAAAACAGATCAGACTACTTCTACAATAGGCATTTATTGTCACAAAATTTTGGGCCAGTTGATGCAAATGGCAATTGCATAGATATGGTAATGTCAAGCAACTAAAATTAAATTTCATCAGCTACTGCTAACAGCACAAGGCTGTTCTATAGTAATATCAAAACATTTATCCTAGTAAATAAGTGGAAGTTCAGTAAAAGTTATAGTTGAATGAAAATTATAAATGTATTGCTTGCAACTCTAATTAGCTTGATAAGCAATAAACTCAACAGTAGAAAAGATTAAAAACTTATAAGCCTCTGGTTCTCTTTAAAAATGTAAAATGAAAAAGAAAAAAAGGGAATAAAACACAATGAATGAATCATCCAACTGTACACTTGCTGCATTAGGCAAAAATATGACATTAGTATGTAGTTGCTGAAAATCAGACATAGATATGACAAATAAGCAGATTATAAACTCAATCATGATAATCAATAGAATCATATAAATTAACAGTCATTATTACTAGGTAATGACATCACAATCAGAAACAAATTATGTGTCCCCATTATATAGTTTGTAAATAAATCTAATTAGAAAATGCCACAATCTTCAGTAACATTTGTTCGTCATTTTCTAACAATCGAGAGCGAAAAAATGAAGTAGACCCAAAAAGTTTCTCTAAGAAAAAAACCTTTAAATATAACAGCATTTATACCTTTGAAGTTTCCAAGAGCAGTTACATGTAAAAGGAAAGGAAAAAGAAAAAAGAAAAGAAAAAAACAAATGAAACACAGACGTCCACAGAGTAGAATAGTTCTGGAAATATAGAATGCAGATTTCTAAAGCACAAGTTAGTGAATTTATTCAATAAACAGCTGTAAATCTATATTCAATGAGGCACCTACTAAACTGTCACCACAGAAGATAAGTAGAATGTGGGCCATGTTGGAAGCAAAAGAGAGCATAATATATTAAAAACTTTACTCCTCAAAGGTAAAAAGACTTAAATCACATTCAGTTAGAAACTACCAACAGCATTTCAAAAGCCATATGCAGCTGCAAAGAGATTAATTCATTGATATTAAACACAATCAACCACTTCAGCTAGAAGAGAACTAAATTATTCATTTTTTCCTCTCTGAGAAGAACTTCATTTCCACAAACTTGAGTATCAAGGAAGAATCAATTAAGAAGAAGCTGTTAAGTTTTGAATTGGTCCTATCCATCTATTCAATCTCAGAATGCCAAGCACTAAATCTAGAGGAGGAGGCTGATGCTTACAGCATTCACAAGCATTCATGAGGGGACAGGTTATTTGATTATCTTTTGCAATACTGTAACTATATAGATAGTCTGGTTGTTATTTTCTATTCCCAAAATCCAATCAATTAGTACAACACATACTAATGCTAAATTCAACAGTATCACCATATCTTAAACATGCAATAACGAAAACCAAATATGCTAAGATATAATATCATTCACAACACAGAAAATACTCCAAAAACAGAATGCAGGTCAAAATGCCTATATAGACCAAGAAGCTACTTTCCAATACCTATATTCTATGTGAAACAAGTAGCAGTAATCATATAAAAAGTTGCTGATAAAAACTTGCTCTAAAATAGCAAATTACCGAATAAAAAAAAATTGATATCCATACATTAAAACTTACTTCATTAGAAGGCAAGACAAAGTCTTCTCCATTGGAGTCCTTTGATGAACCAAACTCTAAGTTGGAAATCTTAGCTTTCTTCTTCAAACCCACATTTCCATTTCCGGATTCCAATTGGTTTCCCTTTCTCTTCTTGCTACCAGAAGTCCATGACTTTCCTTTCTTGTCCCGAACTTTCCATATATTTTTCCGTCTAAACACTAACTTATCAAACTTCCACACTTCAAAGCTCGTATCAATAACAGTCACTTCACTTCTCGAGTACCCTTTTAGCTCTCTATCACTACCTCCGCCACCTCCTCCACCGCCTTTCTCCTTCTCGTCATCCACATCGTCATCTCCACAATCCGCATTTATCCCAACATTCGAATTATTATCAGAATGCAACGAGGCAGTTGTGGCCTGGACATATTCCTCTTTTCCCATAGATTCAATGGCATTAGCAGTAGTTGGCGCCGATACGTCGCAAAATTTAGGGTTTGCTTGTTTCCTGGTACTCTTTTTCCTCGAAAATCTCGAAATTTTCTCCTTGGGGTCTCCCATGTTGAAAAGATCGCAGAGAACATTGGTCATTACACCGAGCCATTGTCTATCTGTACTCTCGCTTGGGGTCTCCGCGGCCTGGCTCCGATCAGCGGCGAGTTGTTTATTATCGGATTGAGTCGACTCGAAGTGGGGATTTATTACGGGATTGGAGAGGTCGGTACCTGGAGAATCGGAAAAGGAATTCTGGTGGTTGGTCAGGAAGTGATCCAGGTCGAGGTTTTCGGTGACAGGAAATCCTTTGTTGGAGCGGAGGCGGTCCAGCCAGTTTGAACTGGACTTGCCGCCGGTGGGAACTGAACAGAGCATTGGGAGTTGTGGAGGAAATGATTTGAGAATCAAATAAATTGGAGCAAAAGTAAGGACTGATTATTGTCTACTGAAACTGGGAAGGGAAATCAGCTTGAAGAGAGAGAGAGAGCTATGGCGTTTTCTTCTTGTTTCTTTACTTGGTAACTACAAAGCACAAGCAACCATGGGATGAAGGGGAGTTCTACACTAACCAAGGGTGCGCGAAACGCACCAGTTTACAAATTAACACGTGGCATTGTGAAATCTAATTCTCACACGGACAAATTTTCCCACTGCCCATGTGAAGTAAAATGATTAAAATAAGCGAAAATTATAATTTTATCCCCTAATTTGACATAAATTATTAATTTATCCTTATATTATTTAAAAATACATTACAATATTTTAGTAGTTTGTCTCGTCACATAATTTTATCTTTTCCGTCCATTTTACTCAATTTCAACATTAAAAAAGTGGGATAATTGCAATTTTGGTGTATGAACTTTTGCGTTTTTTCTATTTTGGTGTATAAATAGAAAAAGTTTACAATTTGGTGTCTGAACTGTGAAATTTTTAATGATTCAGTAGATTTTACCAATGTGTACGGTTGAAAATCCATGTTGGACAACACGGGCCCACATCTTTAACGAGCAAGTTGCTTGTTAGATGCCAAGTAGGATGCCACCTATGTCGCCACATAGTGTTGACTGATTGAGGATGCAAATTGACAGAACTATCCTTGTAAATAAAAATTTCACAGCCTAATTTGAACCAAACAGTTGCTGGAGCTCACAATCCCTAACACGAGGAAAAAAAACTTAACACAGAAAACCCTAGAAAGAAAGGATCCGGCTTGAGGGAGAAAAAAATTTGAAAGCAATCGATAGAGATGGAAGGGGGTGTATGCGAATGTGGAAGATAGTGTGCTATTCGTACCTCATGGACAAACTGGAATCCAAGGAGGCGGTTCATATGTTGTCAAGTTTGATATGTAAGTTTTTGATTCCCTTCTTTCTTCTCTCTTCTCTTTAAAACTCATTTATTTATGTATTCAGCAACTTCAAAATGCAAGCTGAGAGGAATCGTGGATGCAATTTCTTTGAATGGGTGGACCCTGTGATGTGCAAGCGTTCAAAACAAATAATTCTTGGTTTGTTGAGGAAAGTTAATGAATTGGAAGCAAATTTGTGAATGAGGAGAACAAGGGAGAAGATCTTATGGGCTTGGTTTGCCATTTCTTTGGTGATAATCTTCTTCAAGTAATCTGTTAATCTTCTTCTAGCTTTGAAGCAAATTTGCACTATTATTACAAGTATGGAAGATGGGGAAACCTTTTGTACAGTGATTTTAATGATTTAGTTAACTTATGTATTGTTAGATTAGGTTGGGTTTAATCACTTCTATATGTAATAGGATGATCTAAATCAAGGAAAATGTTATCAAAGTTGGAAATTAATCGAACTATCTCCATGTGTTCGATGAAATGCCTGAACTAATGTAATGCCTCGTTCATGGTCATTCCCTGCACAACTGTGATATTAAAGGAAGCTGTTTTCTTGACATTTATATTTTTGTTTTGCACCCTTTATCTTATAATGTTATAATGTGAGGATATAATCTCATCATAATCATTAATGTGGACATAATTTAGATAGGCAATAATCATTCTACTTTAAAATCTGCATAAGGTCAGGTGCATGCATGAAGAGCGAAAGATGCCTTTTAAAACTTGACATAAGGTAAGAAATCATAAGGTAAGAAATAACACGCTACTCATACACATGTTATCTTCATTCATGTTTACAAAGTAACTACACCAAGTTGAAAGACAATGCATAATAAATGCTTATATCACAGGCAGGCAAGAAATCATAAAAGGATAAATAGAATCCATCTAATAAAATTCCTTCCCCATCATCCATCGAAAAATTTTACTAAATAGCTTGCATACATAGAAATAGATTTGATATTAAAAAATTGAAAAATTGGTAAACAACCTGAAATTTAGCTGAAATTTATCCTTACAAAATATAAGTTAGATGAGTAATAACCCAACAAATGGTGACAAGCATCACATATATTTTTTACATTCAATGATATTAAAACTCTCTAATTGTTTGGGTGACAAAATAAAAAAATTATAGGATCCAAAAAGTGTTACAATATCATATCATATGACATAACATTTGCAGTCATCCAATGTGTTTGGCAGTGGACTCTTGTGTTCCATTTGCTTCATCCTCTTCAGTTTCATCAATAAGTCTTAATTTTGGCCCTTTCTTTACCCTTGCCTCATTTTCCTTCCTCTTCTTATGCTACCTAGCCCTCAAATGGTGAGATGTTATGAAATAGTTGCCTTTTTTCTTGAAACCCTCCATTTTATTAGTCATAAAGATTGGTTATGGCGGATTACTGATCCTTGTTGTATCGCTAAAATCTAAATTTCTCGCACTTGCTGTTCCAGGCTGCATTAATAGAATATGCACACTTACTAGAATAAATTTGCACCCCACACATACTTATATCACACACATACTCAAATCACCTCAACAACAACACCTGAAAACACACTCTGAGTGCACCAAAATCTCAGTGTCATAAATAGCATTTAAATTCACGTTGTTGAAACATATCAAAACACAAAAATTAGATTTCACACAACTCAAACACATGAAATTTAGATTTTACATATTAAATAAAATCTGAGTGCACCAAAACCATCAAATCCCACCAAAACACATAAGCATACTTACCACAAGACATCATAAAACAATTCAAAACACAACCTCAAATATTAAAACACAATATTTTATCGTTTCCACTAAAATCTGACATTCAGTTTCACTCATGGCATTTCAATTGCACAATTTTTGAAACACAGAAATAAATAGATAAATACTTACATTCAATGTCATAGATCATGTGGAGAAGTCTGTATACACTCCAAACCCATGCATAGGCCTTTTGGATGGTTTCCTTGACACATACACAGCAGAGCTATTCAAAAATGAATGCTCATCATTTTTTAGCCTACTAGGTACTGTAAGTGGGTTTGGAGGTCCTTCAACTGACCCACCATATGCTACTCTCTTCCCCTTTCCTTTTCCTCCCCTGCCCTATAATTTCAAAGCACACATAACAATCATTAGCATATTTAGTAATTGTATAAATCATAGACATGTATTTAAAAATTTGAAGATTTATACCTCATTTTTTTCCGGTCTGGTGCAATTTTCTGGCTGGCCTACTATTGGGACAGGTATGAAGGTCATGCCTTCACCTAACAATGGATCAACACCATCTCTCCATTTTCCTTTGCAACTCTTCCTATTATGGCCTTTTTGGAAACACAGCTGACGGGTCATTATTCTCCCTTTCCTTGACAGTTTGGTGCCATTTCCTGCACTCACTTCATCATCTTCTTTTGCTATTATCTTACGAGGCCTACCAAGTTTTCTACCATTCTTTGGTGGCAAAGGTCCTTCTTTGCTTTTTTTTTTTCCAAAATTTCTGACTATTCATTGGTTTCATAAGTGTTGTGTATGCAGCCAAGTAAACATCCTTGTGGTACAATGGACTGATATAATCTAGTGGATTCCTATCCAAATGACTAATTAGACATATTGAATGATGGCATGGAATACCATTCAAATCCCATTGCCTACAAGGACATGTCTCGTTCTTCAAATCCACAACATACTTATCACCCTTATATAACACTTCACCACCCTCATCTCCATCCCAATGCATTGTGCATAATCTACTCTTAACAGTACTAATATGCAACTTCTTTCTTATCCATTCCCATAATCCCCAACCCACTTCAATGTTTGATCTCTATTTTGATGTAACCTAGTCGTGACCATTGTCCTAATATCTTATAACATTGAAATTATATTTTTCTCCCTCGCTTCAATAATCCTACCATTAAATGCCTCACACAGATTATTATCTACAATGTCACACTTTACCTCAGTATTGAAGTATGCCCTGCACCAGTGTTCAGGATATGTGTTAAGAATGTCCTCGAATCCCTTTGTTGAGAGCTTCTTCAGTTCACTCATGTTGGAATCAAAATCTGGCATGTTATAGAACTTCACACAGGCCCAAAATACTCTGTGTAGCTCTGACCCTCTGTATTTCTTCCTCCAATTAGCATAAAGATGTCTTGCACAACATCTTTGTTCACATAGAGGGAGCTTTTCATAAATTGCATCCAATAAACCCTTATAAGACAACATAAATAACACAACTGGTCAGAAATACAAACATTAATTAAGACAACATACAAATAAACATTAATTAGGACAACATAAACATAACCATAAAAATTAACTATGACAACATAAACATAAACATACAAAATTTATTACCTTCTGCTTGTCAGAAATGAAAACCCAGCCTTCACCATCTTCTGTCCCTATATCTCTCTTCAATAACTCAATAAACAAGTGTCAACTCTCCTTGCATTCAACATTCACTACAACCCATGTAATTGGGTACATTTGATTATTACCATCTCTACCAACAGCTGTTAAAACTTGCCCTTTTATGCTTCCCTTCATGAAAGCCCCATCAAGACTAATAACTTTTCTACAACCACCACGAAAGCCCTTCCTCAATGCATCAAAGCAAACATACAACTTATCAAATATTGGCAATGCATCAGGCAGTGGTTTATCAACTCTAAGACTAAGGGATGTGCCAAGACTTGACCTATCTATCTCTGTTAAATAATCCCATAGCAAAGAATATTCTCCTTGGGTATCACCATTTGGTATTGCAATATATCTCATTTTAGCCCTCCTCATCTTAGTGATGCTCACCTCAACACAGACATCTTCCTTCACTTGCTTCTTCAAATCAGATAGAGTCATATACTCAACTAACTTATATTTAGGAAGGACATTCTTTGGTAGCCACTTAGCAGTACATCTCCTATTCTTGAATGAAATTGAACATGTGTGTTCTGGCTTTAATGTCTTCACTATAATATCTTCTCTACTGGATTCCATTGAAGCATATATCATCCAAGGAAACCCTTTCTTTACACAAATAGCTTTGAATTGTGTTACTGTGTTTCTTGCGAACTTCATCTCATGCCTTTCTTGTATTGCACATGTATTGACAGCCTCTTTAAACTGATCCCCAGATTTAAATGTCATACCCAATATAAATTTGATCTTCTCTGCCCTTGGATCAAAAGATGTGTAACTGCATGATCACAGTCACTACCATCTGTGCTTACAATGCTCCATTTTTCATCATCTGATTCCCAATAATCTGTCCCATTGCCATCTTCCTCTAAAACCCTTTCATTTTTAGCATCTCTATTACTATTTGTTGTGTATTTTGGTTGAGTATCATCAGGCTGTGATTTTCTTTGCTTTTTCTCCTTGAATCTCCTCACAGTTTCCCTTGCAGCTTGTAATTCTTCATCATCACTAGACATCCAGTCAAAATCAACCAAGTCCTCATATTCATCTTCTTTTATATCTATCCTTGTAGTGCCCTCACCCTTAGCCTCTACAGTAGCACCCTCACCCTCACCCTCATCCTCACCCTCTGCAGTAGCACCTTCAGCCTCAGCCTCTGCAGTAGCACCCTCAGCCTCAGCCTCACCCTTTGCAGTAGCACCCTCAGCCTCACCCTCTTCAGTGGCAGCCTCCTCAATATTTTCCTTGTTAATATTCACATCCTGTTTACACCCTATATATACCCCTCCAAAACCTAACCCTACACTATTAACACCCTCACCCACCTCATTAATTTCATTAATGCCATTCACAGTGTTGCTTGGACCCCCACCAGCCCCACTATCTTGCCTAATGTCATGACTAATAGATTGTAAATCCCCCAAAGTGAGATCACACACATTAGCCAATAAATCCCCGGTTGAAATTACTCTTCTATCCATATAAATCTTATGCTTAGTATACAATTCCACCCTTTTTATCTTGACCAGCTCAATCATATGGGGCAACGACTCCTTCCAAACTAACCTCAGACCAAGTGCATTGTTTGTATCTACAGCTTTATAGTGGATGGCCACTATCTTCTTTACATCCATCCTCTTTTGTATGGACTCCACCATTTCCTCAAAGTTGAAATTATTCAAATCTACCTCCCAACTTATTTTCCGTCCACCCACATACTCTATCTCAATACCCCTCTCACTTCTTAACCAAAGACCCCCATAATGAAAATCAATTACATGCTTTGCCATCTGCATATAAAAATAGAAACCAAGTAAGAAATTAACACACAACAACATATTTTCAATAGTAGACAATAATATAATATTAATCCGTACCCCAGAAACAGTAAGAAGAAATAAACTAGAGGACAAAGAGGGGAAATGGGGAATCACGAAACTCATAAACAAATTGCAAAAAAAAATCCAGGTAAACCCTAATTTTTTAGTTAAAACACAATGAATAACAATAACATGAAGAATCATTCACAACAAATCATCAACAACTTACAACAACCTATCATAAAACGAAAAAACGAAAGAATGTTATTGACCTTTATGCTAACCAACTTTGCGCTTCTCGTTACTGCATCAGTTGTCGGTATTAATGAACTCAAAATTGGTAATTATGCAAGATTTCAAAGCCTTCAAAGTAAACAACCACTACATCGAAGCTGAAATCGTGGTTTTCTCTATCAACATTACTGTTGACCTTTGCCATAACCAACTTTGCGATTCTCGTTTCTGCGTCAATTCTTAGTACAAGTGAAGTCGCGATCCCTAATTAAGCAAGAGTTTAAACCCTTCAATGCAAACAACCACTGGTAGGATGGAGAAATCTAGGGTTTTCTATGTCAAAGTTTAAACCCTTCAATGCAAACAACCACTAGTACAGGTGAAGTCGCAACTGTTTTGTTCAAATTAGGCTGTGAAATTTTTATTTACAGGGGTAGTTCTGTCAATTCGCATCCTCAGTCAGTCAACACCACGTGGTGACACAGGTGGCATCTTACTTGGCATCTAACAAGCAACTTACTCGTTAAAGATGTGGGCCCATGTTGTCCAACATGGATTTCCGGCCGCACACATCGGCAAATCCACTTAATCGTTAAAACATCTACAGTTCAGACACCAAATTGTAAACTTTTTTTTGTTCATACACTAAAATAGAAAAAATGCAAAAGTTCATACACCAAAATTGCAATTATCCCTTAAAAAAGTGAAAAAAAACTATTGGCCTTGTTGATATACGATCTCTATCTCATTCTCTTGCTAGTGCCACTATCTATGTCATTATTGTTAATGTCTAAGAACTAATTGTTAGCGGTCGATCCCATGGATTGCATCAACGTCGATGGCTCAATGTCTCCTATCCACTACTTAAGTAGTCCCTCTCGACTATCATCACTGTTAGTATTGGTAAGACCATTTTCAAACAGCATGGGTTTTAGAATTTTGGGTTTTATGATAAGTTAATTCACAAGTGTACGAAATTATAACAAGTAATAAGGAGAGAGTAGAATATTGTCCTATGAGTATTGTATACCTAATATCAAGTGTGTTAATTTGCTATTATTTAAATAATAATAAGAAGAATAATTTTAAGAATTTAAATAAAATAAAATATTAAAAAGAAATCAAACAAGACAATTTTGATGAAAAGAAATTAAGAATTAAGAACTACTATGGATTTTGACTTCACTTAATTCTATCCAATTCATTCTATTAGTTTGGTAATCAATTTTAATTGTTCGAAAAGAAAAAACAACTCTAAAACCTGGTCTAATTACCTATACTCCAATAGGGCAATCAAACATGAATTGAATCATTAAGTTCTATGATTTTGTATGAATTCATAACTTAAGATAATTAAATTAAGCATACCCTATGAGTCAAACTATGTAGCTTCCGCAATAAGTTATTATTCTCATGTAATAAAAACCCTTTTCCTAATAGTATAATGAAAATAAATCAATCCAAATGAGAACCTCTATCTGCAATTATTAATTTTAATAATAAATTATATCATGAACAAGGAAAAATAAATCTAATATTATAAATCAGAGTCAAAATTAAGCAACATCAAATTCCTAGTATGTGAATTTGATTCTACATGGTCATTAAATTAAACTCAAATAAACTTGTAAATAATTTCATAGTAAATATGAATATTGAAAATAAAATAAAATTAAGAGTTTAGAAATAAAAACTAGTAAAAAACAATATGGACGACTTTCTTAAATTTTTACACAACTTGAATTTTTTAAGTCTTAAAAAAAAAGAAAACTACATAGACAGTAGAACAAAAGATCCAAAGATCAAAAGATAAAAAAAGATGTTGTAGAGATCTCTCCTTATATAGACTTTGTTGAGTGTCTTTGAGTTTGAATAGGAAAATTAGCTGACCTATTTAAGAAGAAATATGATTTGAATAACAAATTGATTTAGCCTAGTATTTCTTTCTAATTAGTAGTCTTCTTTGACCAAACAGGACTAAAACTTTAATAAGGTAGGTCTTCTATTGCTTCCATGCAACTTTATATAGAAGACACACCCAGAATTTGCTGAAGAGTGCCAATGATATTGTACTCAAACATGCCATCTATGTTTCATTCATAGACAGATATTTCAGTATAATGATGTTGAGAAAGGACATTGGTTTTTTTCTCGAACTTGATATCTGGAGAGGTGATTTTTGCAAAATTCCAATGAAGTTTGTGGATTTTAGGAGGTTGTTCTTCTCTGAATGCATTCTCTTCATTGTCAGAAACCTGATCAAGGACATTGATGATATTCATTTGACTAGAGCTTGCTTCTTCAGATGGATAGGTCTTAATTGGATAAGGAGGAGTTGGGGGAGAAGGAGTATCTAGAATTACTCTTTGAGATACAAGAGTGTCAAGGTTGGGCAGATTTTGTAGGTTCCTTCTAATTGCTTCCATAAATTCATTCTGAGTTGGCATAGTTTGGAATTGAACTCTACTGCTATTCATCATCTCATGAGGTTTGAAAAGAGGACTTTGATTCCTAAGGACAAGAGTTGGGGTTGTTTGAGAAATGACAGTGGGATGGCTGAGATTTTGTTCTATCCTATTAAGCTGCTCTCCTATAGTGTGCAAATGATTATTTGTGAAATTATTTTATTCAAAAAGATTTTGGACTTCCTTGGATGTATTAGAATCTCCATTTTTGAAAGCTGCAGCAACA
>CANUEP010187794.1:0-110457 GCA_947857235.1 Jatropha podagrica | reverse complement strand
CAAGTTAACAATATCAGACACCACTTTATATATTCGCTGTATATCATTGGTATATAGTGTCTTGGCTTTGGTCCACACCTTACAACAGGTTTTGCAGGATTGAAATAAGGGAAGCAACTTAGGCTCAAGAGAATGCCATAACAAACTATACAATTGTGCATCAATTTTAAACCATGTCGTCCTATCTTTTTCCGAAATATCAGCAGCTGTTTTACTTAAATGATCATCATACCCTTGACCCATAAACCATAATTCAACAGAAGACGACCAAGAAACATAATTGCTACTGCCTAGAAGCTTCATAGTAGTGATAATAGGTGGATTAGAAAAGAGTGGTTTAATTAAGGTACTGTCAGTCATTTTTTTTTTTTTTTTTTTTTTGAATTCGAGAGAAGGTTTTGTACCTGAATAGGGGGATAAAAAAAGGCTGTGAATACCTTAAGAGAGAGAGAGATAGAAACCTTGCGGCGGCGTGTGGCGGTCGACGACGAGGTTTCCGGTGACGAAATTTCGGGTCTTGGGTCGCCGGAAGCTAGGGAACTAATCTCCGGTGGCTGTGAGATCCAACTCCTTCGGAATATTGGTGATTTCAATGCGGCAGTAAGGTTGCTGTAACAGATCAGAACTGAAGTCGGATTTTTTTTTTTTGTGTGGAAACAAGAGGATTTGCAGAAATAAGGAAAGGAAAAATAATCAGACCACTATAAGCTCTGATACCATGTGAAAGAGAGAATAAAAAGTTTTGAAACAAGCAATTGGTTTGATAAATTTTCATATATGATTTAAGGTATATATAATACACAGAAAATAATTCAAAATAGGAAAACAATCTCCTAATATCTCCTAAAGATCTTCTAGTATCTTTCTAATATATGCACAATCTACCCCAATAATTACAAAATTCTAACAATAAGATTATAATTAGTTTGTCAAAGTCTGAAAAGTATTTTATGCTCTTGAAGATTGCAAGTCATTTTCCTTAAAAATGACTTAATTTTCCTTTGATCAAAAAAATATTTTTTGTTGACTTATTTTCTTTAACGCTCCCAAACAATGGAAAATTATGGAAATATTTTTCTACAAGTTATTTTATGAAAATAAACGGAGCTTAAATCAAGTTATGTAGGCATGGGTAATGTGCACATGCTCTAGCTGTGAACAAGTACTTCCAAATCCAATTCTAGTTACTTGGGTATTTAAGGTCGTTTTCTTTTCTGCTTAGTGCTTTGGGTTTTCTTCTTGTTTTGTACTTTCAGTATTTTTATCAATACTTCTTTTTCTTGTTCTTTCAACTGTCCATACAAAATGCTAAGGTTTGGCACAAAGCTATAAATGGAAACAGCTGCCCATAAAGCTTAATCTCAGCCTTTTTATTCCCAGTTCTTTTCTAAAATTAGCCCTTAATTATACCCAGAATATATCTGCATCATACTGCTACCCTTATGCCCAGACAAACCATCATATTTAAAGGACAGGCTTTTTTATCATGTTGTCCCATTTCTCATGTTTAGAGAAGTGGGTCATCAAATAAACTCCAGAGGGCTTAACAATAACCAAAAAAGAATTAGTTCTTCAATATGCAGTCATAAGTTATAATGTAATAAGAACACATACTGATTCATGCAGGTATGAACCACTGTCCTTTTTGCTTGGGAAGGAGTATTTTCTCCATGCTTATGGTCCGATATATGCTCTTTCTGCTGATGTTGTTGCCAGTTTAGTGGCCCTTAGAAATGACAGGTGATTTTGCTTATAACCTTTCAGGCCTCCGCCTGGAACTTTTGACTTATTAATTCTGGAACCTTTTTCTTTTTAATATCTTGTTTCCATGATTTACACTTATTTAATTTTATTTTTAGACCTAAATTTTTTGAGTAGCAGCAAATTTGGAATTTATTATGGTTTTGGTACTCTTTCATCTGCCAAGTCTTAGAGGAAGCTCTTGTTGAAAATATGACATCCTATAACAGTTGTTGATATTACGAGGCGCCTATTATGCTGCTCTTCTTTGCGTCTTTTTCTGCTGCACTTGTTTTCTCACCATCAAATTCTTGTTGAAAAGAGGCAAAACTGTCATGACATGGGCATGAAGGGAAGTAAAAGAAAAAGAAGGAAAAATTCTGAAGACCTTGTAATTTATTCTCCTTACTCATTGCTCATGTCTTCCTGAGTTGGCAGGTTTATTTGGTCTGATGAATATTGCTTACTTGTGTTGGCCTGTGGCATTGCAAGCACTTCCTTTGATCATCAGCTCTGTAGGAAATTGCCTCCCTATGTGGAAAATCAGAAATTTGAGAAAATTTTTTCCTTCCATATGACATCTCTTTTTTCCTTTGGAATATCAGTTTTAGGATGTTCAGCAATGAGGATGTTACAATTGGTGCATGGATGCTTGCAATGAATGTTAATCACGAGGATGATAGAGCACTGTGTGAACCAGAGTGTACGCCATCATCTATTGCTGTCTGGGATATTCCCAAGTGTTCAGGTTAGTGTCTTTGAACCAGATAGAAGCAAATGAAAAACAGTATCTGGGTTAAGCTTCATATGTGCCACTTATTTCACATGATGAAAAATCAAAGCACAGTGTATCAGATATTGGTTGTAAATACATGAAATGGTTTCAATATTATAAAACTATGAATGGTTTATTACTATGAGATAAAATTATAGTACTGGACAGATTTTTTTTTTTTTTTTTTCTTTCCGAGTTTGGAGATGGTAACAAATTGAACCTAACATTTTAATCATTGCAATTAAAATTATGTTTCAATTTTATTTCTATCCAACTGCATTAGCCAGAGCAATGACAGAACTATACTAAAAAGTTCAAATTTTAAAAATTTTAATTATATCAATTGCAAACTGCAAGTTTTGTAAGCAACTAGTTTGTCATTTACTAATAAAAACTGTGGGTGTGAATTAATATCCTATGAGGACCTGTTTTATTGATTTTTTTTCAGCAAGAACAATATATAGTGTTCTAAGTCACTCTTTATGCAGGGCTTTGTAATCCTGAAACCAAACTATTGGAGCTGCATCAGCAGGAAAGTTGCTCAAAAAGCCCAACTATGGCATCTGATGATGAGTAGCATTTCCATCTCATTTTTCTTCCAATTGTGTTGCACTGAAGAAGCATTTACAAGAGTTGCATACTCTTGGCTGTGCTGCTATCAGATACGTCTAATCAATCCCCTTGAACACATCTTAATTCTTTTTCCTCTGCTACCTTCTCACATTATTCATTCTTTCTTGTAATCACCTCTCCAATGTTGTAGATTAGAAGAAGCGCAAACCTCTAAATTTTCAGTTAGCTTTAGAATTTAGGATAAGAGAAGCAATTAGGGTGATTACCTCTGTAAACTTACAATCTTTATCAACCAGACAAGTCTATAGAAATTTTTTGCTTTCAGATGTCCGATCCCAACTAGTTTGGGATTAAGGTTTAACTGTTGTTGCTATTGTTATTGTAGTGATATTAAATACATCATACCATATTCTCATGCCAAACAGCTAATTTGCAAGGCAAGTACCAAAGCTGTTGCATTGTTTATTAGATGTCACCTCCTGGAGTTGGAGCTTAGCTGCAATTCCACTGCCCATGAGAGCCAAGTTGAGTCTAACATAATGCCTGATCTTGAGCTCAATTTGATTAGAAAGGATGAGACGTGAAATTTGAGTGGAGCTTTGATGAAGTTTTAATTTTCATACTCCCAACTTGGGCAACAATTTTTTGTTTTTGATTCAATCCGGAGCTCTCGTTCACCTCATAGACTAAATAGCATGCTTTTTTCCTCGTTTTGGTTCAATTATGAGTAAAAAAAGGTACTTAAACAGATCCTTGAACTTGATTCAACTAGACTTATTTATAATTAAAAATTTAAATAAAGTTAGCTATTAATGTTAAAATAAAATGTGAGCGAGCTCGAGTTCAAGTTGGTATTATTATTATTATTATTATTATTATTATTATTATTTAAATATTATAAAAAATGTTTTTAAATTATGTATATTTGATTAGACTTGCAAGCCACTGAAGTCGTACCTGAACTTGGCTGAAATCGTTATTTGATTTTAAGTTTAATTTGGACTGTGAGTCGAGATTTGAAAATTTTCCAAACCGAGATACTTGAGCTCAACTCATTTACACCTGGAACAGAGTTTCCAGTTTCTGGCTTGGTTGCCTGCTTTCTAAGATCAAGGATATTCTATGGAGAAACAAATTAGACATTGGTTTTAAGAACATAGGGCAAGATTACATAGCCAGACTGCTAACTTGAAGTTCAATATATTGGAACTTCGATGAGCTGAAGTGGGCTGGGTTCTGCTCTGCAACAATTGCAATATGTTCCAACAGGCTTTCCTTTTTTGTCTTAGATATATATGCAATGTGCTCTTAGAAATTTTTCATTAACATCAAATTAAAATTTAATTTTTAAATTTTATTGAAATTTCAATTTTTAACCGCGTAATTTTTTTTATCAAAATTTTTGAAAAGTAGATTTTAGAAAGTGATATTCTAATTTGGCATATTGATTAGAATTAAAATCTTGATTTTAGACCACAGAAAGAGTATTTTTATATGTAAAAGCAGATTTAAAATTTAGATCATAATTATATATAAAAAAAATATAAGATTATATTTGATATATGGAATAGAATGAAATAGAAAATGTAATCAAATGGAAATGCTAATTGCACTTATACTCGATCTAGAAAAATAAAGAAAATAAAAGAGGAAAATATAAAAAAATAAAAAGTAAAAAATATATATTTTTTTTTGTTTTTCTTCATTTTCATTTTTTTTTTTTCATCCACAGAAAGGGTAAAAATGAAATGATCTTTTGCTGTCATTGGGCTGTGTTCGCCATGTGCTTTAGTTTATGCACCCAATAATTAACCGAGTGTTTGCCATGTGATATTGCAAGATGCCCTGTTGCTTTCTGCATTTCTTTTTTTCTGGCTACAGCTCAAAATCCTAAATTAATTCATTTTTTCTAACAAGAGCCACCAATCATAGAATTTTATTTAATTAAAAATATTTTTCTTTCTTCCTATCATCAAGCAAGTCTCCCCATGTGCATGCTCTCCTCATTTTGTTTGGTGTCATGTGTTAGAGGTCCATAAGTGCTCCCCATTCATTTTCCCATATTCAAAATTCATTTTGGCTAACATATTATCTGTATTTCAATGAAAGATTTGATCTTATCTTCAACATGAGATAAACGTATGTCTATCTGTCCATAGAGCCATAGCCAATCTTTGGATTTCATATAAAGCATAACATACTTTGATTAATGCTGTCACTTAGATTTGCTACAAAGATTCTGTATTTGTTTTCAAAAAGTACGAGGAACTCTTTTTTTTTTTTTTTTTTTTTGAAAGAGAAAGAGAGAATTCCACATAAAGATATATTTATGCTATAATTATAAATGAAATTATATTTTTTAAAGAAAATTTCGTTATATATGATTAATGTTTACTATGCTTTTAAAAAGTAATTGTTTTAATAAAATTAATTAAATATTCCATTGAAATCAACTACTTTGAAATATAAATATTCAAACTTGATGTGTAAAAATTAAATTAAAAAAATAAAAATTTGAACATTGGACTAAATTTAATTGTATTTGAATAAATTTCATTACATTTTTTCATATGAAAATGCAATGTAGCAAATTTCTAATTTTATTTACCAAATGAGATGAGTTCTTATAATAAATAAACTGAGATCATTAGCTCGCAAGCGAACTTTATCAAATTGAGCTCACAAATCAAGTCGCAAGTTTGTTCAACAAATTAAAATTAATTAGACCTATATCAAAACAACGACATTTTAATTTGAAAAATTCTAAATTTAAGCTCAGTTCATTACGATTATCGAGCTAAAATCAAGCTTAGTTATTTTTAAACGTGCCGAGTTTACTTTGATTACCATCATATTATATCTTCCACATATACGTTTAGTTTATGCATAAAAAGCTAATAAAAAAAAAATTAAACCCCATAAGTTAAATTAAAGTGAACATCATTTTCCAATGAATTGCATTGTTTAGAGTCAAAGCTAATAAGAAAATAAGAGTGGATTTTAAGTGAAGCTTTGACGAGTATCACACTCTGAAAATGACACCAATTTTGATTTGGAAATGATTCATAAAAGAATAGTTAGTGGAGTGAAAGAGTGCCATTGAAGGCAGTTGATGGTATCATGGGCCTATAAATTTAAGTTGGGCCACAAAAATTGCAATCATACCCATTTATATAAGAAAATAAAATTTTTATTATTTTAACTTGAAAATCTTTTACTTCCGTTTAGGGCTTGTGCGGCAAAATTAACTATTTTTCGCTGAAGATCTATATAGCAAAATTAAGTGTTTTAAAAGTGTAATAAAAGGAATTTTGCATGATAATGTCCTAACATTCAAACTAAGATAAAAAAAAAATTCACTTATCATTTTAATTAATCATTATAAATGAGTAATATTATCTTTTTCCCTTGTAAAGGGTAAAGGAGTTGAAATATCAAGGTTTGAATAAGAAAAGCAAGAGAAAATAATAATGATTATGCACAACATGAGGACTCAAGGTTAAGTTTAATCAATGCTTTAGTGTAGAAGAAAAAGTAATATATTTTAAAAATAGACTTTAAAATTAATTAAAAATTCAATAATATTACCAAGAGATTGTGCTAAGTGGAAAAGATACTTCAAATGAGATGTTAAGCGTTCACAGAGAGAATTTATTTTTACTGAAAATGCTTTCTTCTTAAGAATTTAATGCGGTAGAAACTGGATTAGACTTAACTCAATAAATTGGAGAAAATATCCTCTTCATGCTTAAAAGATGATACTTAATCACATAATACCTCTATAAATCAAACAAAATCTTAAGTATATTCAAAAATTAGATGGCAAAAATACCCAAATTAGAATGGGTGATGTGAAATGAAGAACATGCACATTCATGACAGATTGACATTGATAGCACTACTGAATGTGCTACAAGACTTGATTGATAGAGTTTTGCCTTTGAACTTTCATCCATTATTTTTATTGCCTCCAAATTTTGTGGATGATCTGTTATTATTCGGAACTTTTATTTTTTTGAATAACTATGACCCTAGTTGAAAGAAAAAAAAATGTATTAAACGCGTGTTGACGTGAATTTAAAAATAACACGCATATATAATTATAATACACGTAGTATTATATGATGTCACTTCCATTTAAAAATAAAACAACCTTCTATGATCATCTATTTACCTTATTCCTTGCATGGTCCTTCATTTTTCTTCTTCAACCTTCATCTATGTCTTCCTATACCAGATGTCTACCAATCCCTCCCTTGAAAAATCAAACAAAAAACAACAGGATCTCTACCATTCCCTCTCCTAAAAAATCCTACACCACTCTCTCGTTATTTTGTTGAATGACATCCACTGTAGCTGAAACCACCTTTTTCTTTTCAATTTTGAAAAATCAATATTAGGAATAATAACAAAGAGAGAGAGAGAGCTGAAGCTTTGTCATTGTGGTATTACTGTTAGGGATTTCATAATTGTACAATTGAGGTTTTGTTCTTCCTTTTTCTCTTTTGTATTATTATGCTTGATTCAATACTCAAATTGTTCTTTATATATTTATATCACTGTTATTGTTATTGTTTACTTTCAAAATTAAATGATTTTATGATAATTTTTATTTAATGATTGCTCGTAAAATTCAGAAACCACGAGAATAATGTGAAAGCTTAAGATTAAATTTATACATTACGCCTATAGAAATTATTATCACGAGAAATTATATCATTAAAAAATATAAGTTTGAGATGTCAACCCATATCATATTAGTCCTCAAAAAAATAAAAATAAAATAAATAAAAGTCACCAATATGATTGTGTTCTATTCCTATATCAATTGGGCATCACATGCCTTTGCAGTTCCTCAATTCTTTCAACCCATTCATTGATTTTTGTTTTTCCCTTGGACTCAAAATTTTAGCCAAAAGGCTTATAGAATATAAAAAATGCGCAAATGATCCCTTACTCTTATTAGCCGTAAGAGGCGATGCTCTCTAAGACCTTTAGGTTTCACGTTCAGTTCATATTTATTGTAACTGCCGTCAATAACGTAGAGTATATCGTAAGGACATAAATAATGCAAATGCTTAAAAGAATATACAAAACAATGAACGAACCAAAGAAAATATATATATATATATATATACAAAGAGGAATCCAATGTGCCCTTTGAGTAGACAATGAACAATGAATGTCAGCTCCCTACATATTTAAGTGCATGTGATTTTAGTTATACATTTCTATGATTTGCCAAACCCATCAAATACACAAACATTGATATTAAGAGTGTGATGACCAAAATGTCTCACTAAAGGATAATTAATTGGAATTTGGAAGACAAAAAACACATTATTTGGTCCTACTAAATAATTTTAATTTGACAGCTTGACAATATAAGAAATGGACCTACCTCTTAATAGGGTCTTGTGAGAAAAATGGGACCCAATCAATGAATGAAATTATGTGACATGTCTAATTAATAGGACATGACATGAAAGCCTTAAAGGATGGTGTCTTGCTTTCTTTGTGAAAACAAAAGCAATGCCTTTTCTTTCTTTCTTTCTATCTATAAACTTGACCCTTTCAATGTTTATCAAATGGGATTTGCAACCTCCCTATGATTGATTATTGGTGTCTCAAATTCCCCTTAAAAAAAATCATCTTTTTCCGTACTATTTTGCTATTTGAGCTTCCTCACAACCAAACATTCCAAGTACCAAACTATTATCATTGATTTAGGTCACATGCCCTATAAACATGGAACTTATTATAGTAATTTGTTTCAAGAAATTACTAGGAGTACAATCATCAAAACATTAATAATTATATTTAAGAAAATTGATTTACATATAAGATTACTCAAATACCCAAAGTTTATATATATCAAATAGTGTGAAGAAAGCAATGAATGGGAGCTTGGAGATGACAATAAAAGATAATGGGCCTTGAAGCATAGGGTATACGTCCTAACCAAATTAAAAAAAGAACAAAAGGGCAGGCTGGCAATAAGGAAAGAAGGAGATAAGGGGAAATATGGGTTGTTTCTATAAGGGACATAGAAAAGGCTTTGGAAAAGGATTATTCAACACTGCACTAAAAATGTGATATGGTCTCTCTTCCATACCCATGTGACTATCACGTGCTACTTTTTCAGCTCAATGACAAAACCATTTTATCCGCTAATGTGTTTAGTATGTATGGATAGAGGATAAGTTTATTTACTGTTATATATACTTCCAAATGAGGGAAAAAAAGCATTTTTCAGACATTAGTACTTATTTATAATTTTCAATTTTGAATTTTGTTTAATTTGATATTACTGGTTCGTTGGATACCCAATTGCAATTTTTTAGTCATCATAGCTTTCTGCACTAATACTGATTCCTGAGCTTCCCTGTTAGCTGCTCTGCAATTGCCAGTTTCTATTATTATTATTATTATAAATTGAAAATTAAAACTTTAAAGATCAAGTTTTCAAAATTGAGTTAACTTCAATTTATTAAAAAAAATATTTGAACCATTAAGATAAATTTAATCATTTGTGCACTTAAAAACTTGCAAGTGAATAGTAGCACTATAAAATAGTGTATGAAAAATGTGTCCGTACTCTTACACAAACAGAGGAATCGAAGTTCGAGACATTCTACGTTGGCAGCTGCCTTTCTTTCTCTGTGTCCCTCACATGGGCATGGCATAAGTCAGAACATTGGAAATTGTAAAATAAAATTAAAAAAAAAAAAAAACGTTTTTGTCATTAAAAAACCGATTCTATAATTCTCTACTTCCAGTAGTACTCATTTCAGTCATAACCGATTCTATATAATGCTAAAATAGGTTATATAGAAAGGGATTGAATTTAAATTTAAAATTTTTATATAAATAAAAATATTAATTAAATTACACCTAATTGATTCTGAAAAATTAAATTTTGTATTTTACTAATAATGTGGGATGCAAATTTTGATGTTTAGGAATTTTTAAAAATATAATTTTAATTGCTAATTTGTATCACATTATCAAATAAATACAAGAAATTCGAGCAATAACGAAACCAAAGCAACGGCCAAAAATGGCTCATGTATTTCTATAAATAAAAGTAAGTAAAAAAATGTATGTGAAGTAAGCTAATCCAAGGTTGTAAGTGACTAGTACTGATACTGTATTCGGCAATAATTTTTTAAATAAAGTTTAGTGTTTTAAAAGTTAAAGTAGAATTTTATGAATAGTTAACTCATGTAACGTTTTAAAAAAAATTCATAAATTCATTTTTTTTTCAGTGATTAAGTTTAAAAAAATTGTGGAAAATAGATGAAAATTACATTGCTTTCATGGACTTGTTTAATAGCCTTAAATCATTGATTTTAGTTATTTAGAATAATTAAATTTTCAATCATATTCGTAAAATGACATTTTTTTACCTAAGTAACCTATAAAAATATCTCTAGCCAGATTCTAATTATCTCATCTTGCATATTGTATAAATAAGCATTTGAAAAATTCTTAGATAGATTCAATCTATCGAATCAATCATAGACCACCTAATTCAATAAAACCACATCATTAGCTTGCTTTTTTTTATCTTATTGCCTATTAATTCTTTCACGTTTTCTGATTGGTTAGAGATAGAAAACCTAATTGTCTTGGTGATGTGAATTTTTTCCATTAATAGATTTATAATAGACGCAGTAGACTTAGTCTACTTAAAAATTTCTCTTTTTATTGGATGTTACCAATATAGTGATTGTACTCCAAATTATTCAATCAGCCACATTTATTTCTCATTCATATTGTAATTAATTAGTTTAGAAATTAAATACACTCAAAAATAATAATTTAATATGATAAATATTATTATAAATAATATTTCAAAAGAGTAAACATAAGAGTTCATGAAAAAAAATTTTATATCTCATATACTAAGAATGGCTCAATAATAAATTTACCCTATACTTCAAAAAAAAAAAAAAAAAAAACAAATTGTGGCAGCTTAATGTTTACTTTTACTCACTAAATACTTCAATTAATAAAATTGAAGTTGTTCAACACTTTATTTGCACTATTAAATACTTCAACTTATAAAATTAAATCCATCAAACACTTATTGAATAGTTACAAATATAAAAATTTCGTGTTCTGAAAAGTCGTATTAAACATGTCTCAAATTAATATTTTACATATAAAAATTAAAAATCTTTAAAACTTGTTATTTTAGCATAAAAAGTGAGAGATTATTATAAAAAGTTAAATTCAGGGTTCAGAAAAGCCGATTTTAAAGCTTAAAGCATCACAAGAGTTTTTTTTTTTTTTGTCAAAATTCAGAATTTAAATCATATATTTCACCATTAAAAATAAAATTTGAGATTTCACAAATTCTTTAAAGTATTTGATGATAGTTAAAGAGCTATCGAATGGATAGCCTACTGAGAAAGTATGTCTCATAGAAATGGCAACATAGCAACGATGGAATAGATTTTATCATTCTTATCCTCATCCTAATGGGAATCAATGTCAAGACAATAAGTGCAAAAAAAAAAAAAAAAATCTCAATATACTCGAGTTGATATTTTCTTTGGGTTTTTTTCCCTTTTATAAATCATTTGTAATATATTTTTGCAAAACATTAATAATAAATATCATGTTTATAAATATATTTTTATATATTTTAGTTCATAAATTATTAATTATATATTTAGCAAAACATTAATGCCGTCAGTATTTATATTTCAAAATTGATTTATCTAAACTTATTTTACAGATCCACTCCTGAATCAAAATAATAATAAAAAATTCAGTTAAAATAACGATATTTTTAATTATTTTGAAAAAAAAAAGAATAAAATGAGAATAATGTTTTAAAAAAATTATTTTGATTGATTTGATATGTGAATATATTTTTAATTTTTTAATCTTTAATTGAGTTTTAAATGTGCAAGTTTGAAAAGAATAAGATGGCTCGACATTGACCTTCACTTGAGCTAAACCAGGCCAAAATAACATGATGGCTGTTTGCATTACAGCTAAGAAACAAAACCCAAATTAATTAGTTATACTTTTTTTATTATTGGTTATTTGAACCTTTCAAAAATCAAATCAACAATACGAATTGGTATGATTAATCTCAGTTTTTAAAATGAATTCCAAGAGTCAAATACTGTAATCGATTAATATTGATGGTAGAAATTTTTTCTCTCTTAATCAGTGGTTTCAGATTCAAACTCCGAATATAAATAAAAATATTAATTAGTCAAACCAATGTTCCTCAGATTCCAGATGGATAAAATCAAAATCTATAGCAAATTATTTCTATCCATCATTTAATTTTTAAAATCTCACTTATTTTATTAAATTATAAAAATTAAATAGAAAAGAATAGTAATCTTTATAAAGACTCCACTTATAATGAAAATTGGTTGGAATCTTTGGAGACTAACATAATAGTAGTGCTTTTAGCTAGTTTATTTTAACTTCTAAGATAAACTATAATGTAGCACTCTTAAAGGGATTTCCCAATTGTCAACAAATGTGACTAATAGGTTTCCTAATCCCAAAAGCATTGAGAAGTTTTTTGACTCATAAAGGCCATAGTATTGATTAGGAAATTGATTTCATAAAATATGTATAAACTCAATTTGATTTAGGTCAAATTGAATTAGCACAACCAATTAACTATGATCTGATTGATCTTATTATAGAAGATGTGAAAAGTGAGAGGTCTTAAACTATAAAAATTATTATTAATTCAGTGAAGGTTATTCAAAAGGGAGGGCTATCGCTATTATGTAGTTTATAATGTTATTATATAGTTAATTTTTCATACTAAATTAACTTTACCTTCACACACACGCCATAAGCCAAAAGAGAATGAGAATATTTTTTGCCCATAATTCACTCCAAAATCCACACTCATTTTGTGGGCTCAACTCCAATAGTGCAATGGTTAGTGAATATATGTACATGAGAGAGAGAGAGAGAGAGAGAGATTTGTTTATTATTTTAACTTTGGCCTTTCTTATGTGGACTTACATATTTTAAAAGGAGACAAGAGGTTAAAGAAAAGAAAGATGCTTTACTTTCCAAATTAAGAACCAAAAATAGTAACAAATTGAGGAAAACAAGAAGCACATTAGCACATAATATATATAAACATGTAAAGGTTATAAAATGACCTATATGGATGCACCCCTTGCCCTTAGTACAATGAACCTTCCCTTCCCTAGAATATGTAATGCTAAACAAAAACATGATTCTCTTCTTCCTTGGGTTTACAACCATAACTAAAATCTATCCAATTTTGATTTTTTCTTCAAAATCTATTGAATGCATTTTCTTTTTAAATGTTTTTGACTACTATTTCTATATTCTTTTCCAATAAGACACAAATCAAATCGTTAAGCTTGTGATTTTTATCTCTATAATTATAACTGCTTTTTCACAAACTGAATCATTGATTTTATAACAATAGTTTATTGTTTTATTATATTTTATCATTTACAGTCGCTCCCTGTCAATATGATATTTTTAATTATTAATACTAGCAAAATTAATTATTATTAATAGCACTCGCTCAAATTATGTTTAGTAAATTTTTATTAAAATATACTTTTGAAATATTAAAAAAAACACAAAATTCTCCACTATTACAAAAGTGCATGACAACATGACTTCAAAGGCTTATTAGTGCATTTTGTCTTTCATATTGATTCCTAATTTGAAATGTTAAAAAAGTTGTCAACTAACTCCTCAATGGAAATGGTATCTCTCTCTCTCTTCTCTATATTTATATATACATATTGTTTTTTGTTTCTTTTAACCTAAACAACTTTGGCTACCACTTTGAATTCTTCAATTCTATTATAACTAATTGTCCATTCTCAAGTTTAAATTACTTATTTGGGTTAGACAGCCATTTCCATTTATTTTAATATGGATTAATTAAAATACCACACATAAATGTAAAAAATAATGGCATAAAAGCTAAGTTTCCTTATGTGCATTACATTATATGAGAGTTGAATAATTAAAAATAAATTATCTAATGAAAAGATAAATGGATGTGCCACTTAACTTTTTTTCAATTTATTGGAGATCTCTTGACCAAGAAAACATTGCGGCTTGAGAGGAACAACTGAAGTCGAGAGGACTCAAACTTGAGATTTTTCACTCTTCAAATAAGTGAAAAGACTAACCAGACTGTTGAGGCGTATAAAAAATTTATCTTGGCATTATTAGTATGTAGTAGCCAAAGTGCCTAATCATAGATTTGATTATTGGAGAAGATGGAAAGAAAAAAAAAACAGAGATTAGACAACATTGAACTTATCCATTGATGTGGCATGACATTGGTCTTGTTAGAAACAATTTAGTCAACATGAGATAAAACTTAATTATTAGATCAAACGAATTTTATGATCCAATAAGTATATTGTCATAATTAATAATTGTTTTATTATTTTCATTTTAATTTTATAATAAAATGATAATATAAATCAATTGTATTAAATTTGTTCCTTAATTTATTTAATAACAACAAAGAATTGACAAAAATTCAAAGCAAACCCATCATTTTCCTACACAATTATAATATATTTTAACTTAATTTGATTGTTAAGACAAAGATAATAAACTATATAATAAAATATTAAGACGAGGGTTTTGGGGTCATCAACAAAGAAAGAATCATACTTAGTCTTCTTGAAAACTTAATTTAATTTTATTATTATGCCCCATGCAAATAATATAAAATTACAATGATACCAAATGTAAGCTAGAAGGAAGCAATGACAAAACCAATGGCTATAAATTACATTTCCTTAAATAATTTAATTTATTTGTTTGATGCATCAACCAATTGACTCTTTGGCAATTCTTTTTTATCCTATCCCCTAATTTACCATCTACTATCCTATCCAATATCACAGTATATCCTATTCAAGAATATATAAGATTCTGTGTAAAATTTAATTACCATAAACCCTTTTTTTTTTTTCTTTTTTTGGTGTTTTTAGGCTTAGATGTTTAGATTTGTAGTGTATTATAGGAAGTAATGTTTTTAAAATTTGACGGTATAATTATCAATGGTATTTCAAAAATAGTCTTTCTCTCGACTCATCAAATTAATGAAAATATTTATATTCGAAAGGACTCAAATTTAATATTTTTCACTCCTCATATAAGTAAGAAAATCAATCAAATTCTCTCGTTATTTATTTCTTGATATTTAGCAATTCTTTTCTTGGACTCGTTTCATTTAAGTATCATATCTTTTATGAGAAACTAACATTTTTTATGCAAACTAATAGATTATAATATCTCCAAAGTATGAGATCATCGGAATGACTAAAAAGAATGATCTAATGTGAAACTTCTAATCAAATGATTTTAAGGTCATAAAAATCAAGATTAATGATTTTGTAAGAAATATATATATTTCATTTATGAGAAATGTACGTATTAGGTGAAGCACTGAAACACATCCTAAAGTCGTATTCGTAGCAATTTCTGAAATAATAATAATGTAATTTGCAACCTACTAATAATACTAACACTACCTATGGGTTAGGTCTACGGTCTACCCAATTATTAATAATTAAGGTGACACAATTCTCATATTCCTCCCCACCGCCACACAAAACTGCACAACTACTCGTCACTTTCATTAGGAATAAATTTCATCTTCATATATAATTTATTTTAAAAAATTGATTTTTTTTTTTTTTTTTTTTTTTTTACTGGAGTAAGTGTGCTTATGCAAGAATGGGAACCATCTCTCTCTCCATTCATAAATATTCGTCATAGTTGAGAAAATAAACACTGTATTTTAAAATATTTGTTATATTTATAATTTTAAAGAGTAATATTTTTTTTTCCAATATTTACCTTGCATATATAATCAATAAATTATTTCTTCAATTTTCCAAAAATTTGATATTTGAATTATTAAATTAAAGTAATCTAGTCTATTTATTTGATACTTTATTTTAATTTAGATAAATTTAATAATTTTTTAAGAGATAAAATTCTAAATGCAATAAGTATTTAAACTTATTTTTCTAATTATTTGTTGCTTACAGAAACATCGATTAGTAAAAAAAAAAGGTAAAATTAGTTTTTCAATTGGAAATTTTTATTAAACACTATATGTAAGTTTTTTATTTTTATTTTTTTAAAAAAAAGGATGTACAAATTCAATTTTTAGATAAATTATATATTGCATATAAATTGAAGGGTAAATTAAGCGTTATTCTTTATTTATTACATTAATATTACCATAATACCCCCGTTGTATACGGCGTACACAATAATGAAAAAGAGAAAAAGAAGAAGACGGCATTCATTTTCAATACAAGAGCAGAGACACGTGGCCATCAGCTGACAGGAGGTCCACCGCAAGGGAAGGTTAGCGTCAACAGTACAGTACAGTACAGCAGGACTGCCGGCGCACATTAGCACCCACCGAAGGCACTGCAGTTTTGGACTTTATGGTTAAGGTGGTGGGGAATTTGTAAAGGGTAATATGACTTAAATGCCCACATGTGAATGACAAAGCCCTCCCAAGAGGGACTCTGTCTATAATGTCAATGTTTGGCCCCACAGCCCATCTCCACTTCCCAACAAATCACATTATCCAAATTAATAATAATAATAACGTTAAACATCAACATCGTCAATGTGACAAATGATTCCATTGCAGTTGACAATGGATCCTTTTAATTTTGGTATTTTATACAATCGAATTGCTTCAATTTTATACAAATTTCGGTTCGATTTACATTAAAAAAAAAAATTAAAAATTGGTTGGTTGCTATTTGAACCGAATTGATTAAATCATCATACCTACTTATTGGATAAATGATTGAAGGATGAGTAGTTGGCTCAAATTACATCTCCAAAAATTTTAAAATGATTTCATTTAAAAAATATCCAAAACTAACAAAGTAAACACAATCTAATTGGAAATCAAAATATTCAAAGATCCAATAAGAAAGGGTTGAAATTAAATGATTATGAAAAAGAAAAAAGAGAAAATGCCACTATAACAACAAACATAAAGGGGATTGTTAAAGAGGCCAATCCTCTTTAAAAAGGACAGTGTACTATGAAGCTAAAGAGCAATGAATATGAATCAACTACCCAGTCAGTTCACTCCTGCAAAGAAAGACCAAACCTCATTTATTTGTAAACCGTTTTGTACTTTTCTGTGTTCAACATTATCTCTACACATGTATGTATACGTATATGTATGACCAGATAATAATAGTATGTGAACAAGAAATAAAAGAAAAGAAATGGAATTTAAATAAAATAAATAAATGGGGATAATTTTTTATTGATGAAAAGAAATGGTTGAGGAAAGAAACAACAATATTAATAACATAATAATTTTTATCCTTGTTTCACTAACAACCCATAAATACCCACCAGGCATCTCATTTAGCCATTCCCCCTCAGCCTTCCAATTCTTTCTGTATATATCACATATATACATGTACAAAGATCCTCTTCTACCAGCCTGACAGTCTCTCTCTCTCTCTCTCTCTCTCTCTCTCTCTCTCTGTGTGTAATACAACTAGGGAGCCACCTTAATCAATTGTACAATTCTTTTTTTTTTTTCTTTTTTAATTCTTTGTTTGTGAAGCAAAGGTGGGGTGGGGGGGATACAAGAACAGGCTGGCCTACAAGAAAATGAAAAAGAAGTGCCAGAAAAACATACAAAAAAAAAATTAACGAAAAGAAAAGCGAGAAAGAAAATGGAACCAGAGATTAATGAGGAATGAATGAATAAATTAAAAATGGCTAAAGGCGAACTAAGCTATCTCTCATGGTTCTTCTGGCAATGGCCGCCAATGGGGATTATTATGTAGCTCTTGATTTATGTGGCATGTATCTGGTAATCCTTACATGGTGGAGAGGAGGAAAGACTGGAGGGCAGTGAAGAGTTCCCATCAAATAGGATGTTTTGCTTGGCAAAGAAGGAAATGTGAAAAGTTGAAGAATAGTGATACAAGTGGAGCCATGAAAGTTTCAAAAGCTGTAATGCCTCACCGAATGTTCTAACATATCACGATTGGGGCAAACTATCTCCTTCACTCGACTACCATTCTTGTATATCTTGAATGTCGGTACAATCCTCACATTCTCAGCATTTGCAATTGCTGGGTGGTCTTCAATATCCACCTATCACAAACACCACCAGATGTATCTAAGAAAAATACTTTCTTCCTTGTTCTCAGCTAAAGTTAAAGATCAATTTGGAATGCCTGCTAATGAGTTTGTAATTTACCTTGAGAAAATTTATGGATGGATATCGAATGCATAGTGTATCCACAAATGGAGATATTTGTTTGCAGTGCAAATTAGAAGATGATTTGAAATGAACTACTGAGACACCTGTAGCACAAGACTTCAACTATATTAAGAATTGAGGATGAATGAAAAATGGAAGCAATATAAGCAAAAGAAACAAAAAAATTAATGCATAAAATATGCAGCAGGCTTACCTGGCAAAGATATTGCAGCTCTGAACTGCTGTAGCCCCAATATTTCCTCCACTTCGCCACCGAACTTCATATTATACACTTCTTCTCCACGAGACTTCTTCAATGCAACTTGAGCATGAAATAGAGATTCGGCAACTTCATTGTCCTCTGGTAGTTCCCTTCTTAGAACCTCATAATCCCTCACTGCATCAGCCCACCTCTCTAGCTGTTTATGATAGTTCATAGACTTATTTAGCACATATGTATATGAACATATAATTATATAATCTTATGTGTGTGTAGAAAAGCAAATTGCCAAAAAAAAAAAAAAAAAAAAAAAGATAAGCTTTAAGGATCATACCTTACTATTTGAGGCAGCTCTTCGAAGAAGGGCTTTTGCATAATTAGGTTGGATGCGTAATGCTTGGTTGCAGTCATCAATAGACCTCTCCCATAGCCCAAGCTTAAACCAACAAGCAGCTCTGTTGCAATAGAGAACAGAGTTTGAAAGGTCAAGCTTGAGGCCTTCCCCATATGCTGAGCAGGCTTCAGTGAACCTTTCAGATTTGAAGAGATCATTGCCTCGAGCACGAGCTCTGACCACTAATCTAACATTGCGAAGCAGCACTGCTACTTCAACATTTCGTGGATCAATCTGTCCAGCTTTCTCAGCAGCTGCAAATGCATTCTCAAACCTGCAAGACATCCATCATCTATTCTCAATCTCCAAAAAACCTT
This sequence comes from Jatropha podagrica, assembly GCA_947857235.1. Taxonomy (NCBI): domain Eukaryota; kingdom Viridiplantae; phylum Streptophyta; class Magnoliopsida; order Malpighiales; family Euphorbiaceae; genus Jatropha; species Jatropha podagrica. The sequence continues at coordinate 91,164 of CANUEP010187794.1, read as the reverse complement.
CAGATATTTAGTTCTGACAGCAGTTTTGATATCTGAACTCACCTTCCTAATGCCATTTCAATCTGAGCTCTAACTAAGTAGGTGTATGCTTCAGACAGCATCCCGAAAAACCTGCTTTGTGAGCAAGAATTCGTATATGGTTCTAATTTTGGAATGTTCGATAGGCATGATTCGGCATCTCCTAGCTGGTGGAGCTTCAAAAGAGCTTCGGCTCTACACATAAAGAGCTGTGAATTCAAATTGAACCGGTTCAGCCATTTACTTGTTTATTTGCAACGTTAGTTAAGCCAATTTCACAAGAAAAATTGCAGATACTACTGCTCATTACCTGAGGAGAATAGTCAGCTCCAGCAGCAATAGCAGCCTCACATTCCCTTAAAGAATTTTTCCAGTCGTTAACCTTTCGGGCATCTGAACATTTGTTTAGATGTTTCTCTACTAACTGCAATTTCTGCAATTCAGCAGGATCTGGCTGATGCCCAGGAATGCATAGGTGCGTCCTGGCATTCTCAATCTGTCCTAACCTGCAACAAGACCAAGTTAATTGAGCACAGCTCAAACATCATATGCACCAAATTTTTTGCTACATAATGCATGAGAAACAAATGGAGAATTACTCTCAACTAAAAATTACAATGGACCCATGCAAACGTATACAAGCATAGGACACGAAAGATGGAGAAAATTTTTGTTACAGAAGATGCATAAATGGATCTATTTAGGCACTAAAAATGCCCACATACAGCATCCATGCTTCATATGTGACTCAAACTATATAGCACCACGAAACATTCAAATAGCAAAGCATACAGCAACCAAATGAGACAACCAAAATATATACCTTTAAGGCGTCAATATAAATAAAGACAGAAGGACATAAAGTTAGAAGCCATAACACTGGGAAACATAAATATTAAACGCAGGACTTTTTTGGAATTAATGCAAACCAAGATTAGAAAAATGAAAGCATGATAAACAGCAGATAATCAGATTATTAACAAAGGTAAGGGTGCAAAGAATACAAGACAGTGTCAAAACTCAACAGTCATATCAAACAAACAGTCAAATGTAGACACATCAGGCGGATTTAGCGATCCAAAAAAGCACCATTTTGACCAATAAAGATAAAGAATCAGCAAAACACAAACGGTGCACAAGAGCCATCTTCTCAAAGCCTCAAACAAAATTCATCACAGTTTCAAATATCACACACAAAAATTACAGAAAAAAATAACCAAAATCCAGAAACTGAAGTATTCTACAAGTCAATTTACAAAAGAAATACATCCAGACCAAAGAGTATGTAAACATTACCAAATGTTCAGAAATTTACAAAGAAAAATTAACTATATAGAATAGCACAAGAACCAGAAAAGAAAAGAACTTCACATTCATAATTAATTCCAGTCAATGCAGATTAAAAAACACCAAAAGTTCAAAAAAAAACTAAGTAAATTTTGGCCAAAATGCATAGAGAAGAGCAAAAAGTCTTAAAATTTGATTCAACTATTTAACAACCAACAAAATCCCATTAATGTAGATCAAATCAACACCAAAACTCAAACAAGCATCCAAAACACCTAAAATATAAAACCAAAAAAAGAACTGCACATACAAAAAAGCTCCATCTACAGCTCACCTAATAAACAAAGACCCCAACCTCTGATGTGCCCTCCAATAATTAGGATCCAATCTCACTGCCTCCTCACACTCCCTAACCGCCTCTGCCACTCTTCCTAAACCCATCAAAGCTGCAGCTCGGTTACTCCTGTATGCTGCATTTCCCGGTGCCAAAGCAATAGCCCTATCGTAAAGCACCAACGCTTCTCCAAAATGGCCTTTCTTATACATTTCATTCCCCGCCTTCTTCACCTCTTCTGGATCCACACTTCCCATTCTTGCGCCACCAAAATTTCCACGCACAGTATTACTACTACTACCAACCAAATTTCCAGCATCTAAATTACTACATTTGCTCGGTCCACCACCCCGCATTATACTTCCGTGCCCATAATTTCCTGTTCCAGATCCCAAAACATCCGATTTGGAATTCCGATTGCCCATTACCATCCCTGTCTTTAAGATCCTTCCGGACGGACATATGTTTCCAGTAGGGAGTACATTAACAGGTGGGGGAGAGTTTACCGAGCTCTGGCTGCCGCTAGCTGAGTATATTAGAGGGTCGGATCTGGAAGTACCCTGTCTGGGGTTTCTGATAGAAGTTGTAGGACTGGTTTCGGTGGAGTTAGAGAGCTCGCCGGAATGGTTGGATTTGTGAACTGGGTTATGAACGTTTCGGCTACCAGATACGGATCCGGAGGAGCTAGAGCTAGAGCTAGTTGTGGTGGTTGTAGTGGTGGTAGCGGTAGTGTTAAGCCCACGAGTTCGGAGAGGAGAAACAGGAGAACCCAGATCAAGTTCTCGAAAATCGGGCTTGTTAGCCTCAAGAGAACATAGTGAGTCACGGAGCTGATCGGTTAATGTGTCTAGCCCTAGGTCCCCAATGGGTTTTCCAGAATGCGACATTTTCTGAGTAACCAAATGGAAAAAAATACCAAAAGGCCGAAGTCAATTTTATATAGATATATGTATATATCTCAACCTATGGGTTATCCCTTTCCTTTAACCTTTCTCTCTCAGTTCCGTTAGCAATGTCTGTTAATGGGAATGGAAAGACCAAAAAAAGCAACACCGAGTCGTATAACAGAGATATAAACAACACAAACCCAGCAAAGTTTCTGAGGAAGACATTACAGATAGAGGGAAGGAAAGAAAGGGAAAGAGATGGGGATCTCGTGATATAAAAGGAAGAAGCAAAGAATGAATGTGAGTGTCAAGGCTATGGAAAAAGAGAGAAGAGATTGAAAGCGATAGAATGAGAGAAGGGAAGGAGAGATTAACAGAGGGAAAAAAAGAGAGAGAAAGAGAAAGGAAAGAAGAGAGAAGAGAGAAAAGAAAGAGCCTTTATTTTCTTTTCTTCGCCTTCACCTGCTGCTTCACGAGACAGGTTTCACTTTCTCTCTCCTCTCCCTCACTCACTCTCTCTCTCTCTCTATCTCTCTTTCTCTTTATTTCTCTCTATCTCTCTTTCTCATTTCTTCTAAAATCCAACTCAATTGTAATTCCCTTTCTTTCTTGTTTTTAGTCTCAAAGGTGAGGCAGAGGCTACTTCTCCACTCTTCTCTTTTGGGAAAACCCTTCACTCTCTTATAATTTAAATTTTCAATCACTCTTAATTAATTTTTAACACAAATTCATTTATTTCAACCAATAGTGACCTACCAAGGTGAAATTTTTATACCTAAAATAAGAATATAAACTTAAATTCGAGTAATAAAAAGTAATCTCATATCTAGATTTTTAAAAAAGTTTTAAAATAATGTAATTTTATTTGCATTTTTATGTTCGTAGATACAATCTGATAAACAAGAGTGAAATCCTTACACTTTATTTATCAATTTATTTATTTCAACAAATAGTAATTGACCCATATGAAATTTTATACCTAAAATACAAATACAAACTTAAATCCGTGTGTTAAAAAATCTCAAATCTAGATTCTTAAGCAAGCTTTAAAATATGGTAATTTTATCGGTACTCTTTATGTCCGTCGATACACACTTTATTTATTTCAACAAATAGTATCCGACCAATGTGAAATTTTTATACCTAAAATAGAAATGTAAACTTAAATATTCATAAAAAAGTTTTAAGGTATGATAATTTTATCATCTCTCGATGTACACCTTATTTATTTAAACAAATAGTATTTGACCAACTTAAAATTTTTATACCTAAAATAGAATTTTTTTTGTATTAAAAAATATCTCAAAACTAGATTCTTAAAAAATGCTTTAAGCTTTGATAATTTTATCAGTCCTCTTTATATTGGTTAACACACATTTTATTTATTTCAACAAATAGTAACCGATCAACTTGAAATTTTTATACCTACAATAGGAATACAAACTTAAATTCATATATTAAAAATATCTTAAATCTAGATTTTTAAAAAACTTTAAGATATGATACTATTATCGGTCCTCTTTGTATCCGTCGATATACACTTTATTTAGTAACCAACCAACTTGAAACTTTTATACCTACAACAAGAGCATAAGCTTAAATTCGTATATTAAAAAAGATCTCAAATCTAGATTCTTAAAAAAGCATTAAGATATGGTAATTTTATCGATTTTTTGTGTCTGTAGATATGCACTTTATTTATTTTAGCAAATAGTAACCGAACGACACGAAATGTTTATACCTAAAATAGGATCACAAGCTTAAATTCATGTATTAAAAAAAAATTCTCAAATCTAAATTCTTAAAAAAGCTTTAAGATATGATAATATTATCGGTCCTCTTTACATCCGTCAATACACACTTTATTTATTTCAACAAATGGTAATCAACCAACTTGAAATTTTAATATCTACAACAAGAGCACAAACTTAAATTCGTATATTAAAAAAAAAATCTTAAATTTAGATTCTTAAAAAAGCATAAAGATATGGTAATTTTATCGACTTTTTTGTGTTTGTCAATATGCTCTTTATTTATTTTAGCAAATAGTAACCGAATGACACGAAATGTTTATACCTAAAACAGGATCACAAGCTTAAATTCATGTACTAAAAAAATTCTCAAATCTAAATCTTCAAAAAAGTTTTAAGATATGATAATATTATCGGTCCTCTTTGCATCATTGACACACTTTATTTATTTCAATAAATGGTGACCAACCAATTGAAATTTTTATACCTACAACAATAGTACAAACTTAAATTCGTATATTAAAAAAAATTTCAAATCTAAATTCTTAGAAAAGTATTAAAGATTTGGTAATTTTATCGACTTTTTTGTGTCCATCAATTTACACTTTATTAATTTTTAACACAAATTCATATATAACTATCAATTTATTTATTTCAACTAATAGTTACCTACCAAGGTGAAATTTTTATACCTAAAATAAGAACATAAACTTAAATTCGAGTAATAAAGAGTAATCTAATATCTAGATTTCTAAAAAAGCTTTAAAGTACTATAATTTTATTCGCATTTTTATGTTCGTAGACACAATCAGATAGACAAGAGTAAAATCCTCACATTTTATTTATTAATTTATTTATTTCAAAAAATAATAATCGACCGATATGAAATTTTTATACCTAAAATACAAATATATACTTAAATCCGTGTATTAAAAAATCTCAAATTTAGATTCTTAAACAAGCTTTAAAATATGGTAATTTTATCGGCACTCTATATATCCGTCGATACACATTTTATTTATTTCAACAAATAATATCTGGCTGACATAAAATTTTTATACCTAAAATAGAAACGTAAACTTAAATATTCGGTAAAAAAGTTTTAAGGTATGGTAATTTTATCATCTCTTTTTATATCTATCGATATACAGTTTATTTATTTAAATAAATAGTAACTGACCGACTTAAAATTTTTATACCTAAAATAGAATTTTATGTATTAAAAAATATCTCGAAACTAGATTTTTAGAAAATGTTTTAAACTCTAATAATCTTATCGGTCCTCTTTATATTTGTTGACACACATTTTATTTATTTCAACAAATAGTAACCGATCAACTTGAAATTTTTATACCTGCAATAGGAATACAAACTTAAATTCATATATTAAAAAAAATCTTAAATCTTAAATCTAAATTCTTAAAAAAACTTTAAGATATGATAATATTACTGGTCCTCTTTGAATTCGTCAATACACACTTTATTTATTTTAACAAATGGTAACCAACCAACTTGAAATTTTTATACCTATAACAAGAGCACAAACTTAAATTCGTATATTAAAAAAAATCTCAAATCTAGATTCTTAAAAAACATTAAGATATGGTAATTTTATCGACTTTTTTTGTGTCCGTCGATATACACTTTATTTATTCTAGCAAATAGTAACCGAACGACACGAAATGTTTATACGTTAAATAGGATCACAAGCTTAAATTCATGTATTAAAAAAATTCTCAAATTTAAATTCTTAAAAAAGCTTTAAGATATAGTAATTTTATCGGCCTTTTTTATTTCTATCGATATATGATTTATTTATTTCAAAAAAATAATAATTGACCAACGTGAAATTTTTTCCCCCTAAAATAGAATTATAAACTTAAATTCATGTATTAGATTCTGAAAAAAGCTTTAAAAAATAATAATTTTATCAGCTCTTTTTGTGTTCAGCGATACACACCTTATTTATTTCAACATATAGTAATCGAACAATACAAAATTTTTATACCTAAAAACTTGAATATAAACTTAAATTGTGTACTAAAAAATATCTCAAATCTAAATTCTTAAAAAAAGGTTTAAGATATAATAATTTAACAGCCCTTTTTGTGTTAGTTGACATACACTTTATTTATTTCAACAAATAGTAATCAATTGACTTGAAATTTTTATCCCTAAAATAGAAACACAAACTTAAATTCGTGTATTAAAAAAATGTCAAATCCAGAGTCTTAAAAAAATTTTAAGATATGTAATTTTATTATTTGTCTATACACATTTTATTTATTTGAACAAATAATAACTAACAATTTGGAATTTTTATACTTAAAAAGTAGTATCACAAACTCAAATTCATATATTAAAATATCTAAATTTAGATTCTTAAGAAAGCTTTGAGGTACGGTAATTTTATCGGCCTTCTTTTTATTCACCGATACACACTTTATTTATTTCAACAAATAATAACCAACTAACTTTAAATTTTTATACCTGAAATGAGAATACAAACTTAAAATTAGTTTATTAAAGAAATCTCATATATAGATTTTTTTTTTAAAAAAAAAAAAGCTATAAGATACAGTAATTTTATTACCCATTTTGTATTTGTCCATACAAACAAATAAATAGTATCAATTTATTTATTTTAACCTAAGTAAGAATGGTGTAAAATACCTAAAATAAAAATATATGCTTAAATTTATTATATTAAAAATAATTTCATATACTAATAAAATTAAGAACTCTACAGTTTCAGTATGATTACACTTAAATTTATTATGCTAAAAAAATCTCACATCTAGATTGTTAAAAGTTTTAAAATATGATATTATATCAGGCAGTTCATACATTAGTGCAATCAAAAACAAAATAGTGAAATCCTCGCATTTTATTTATTAATTATTTATTTCAACTAACAATTTATACTTAAAACAGAAATATAAGCTTAAAATTAAAAAAAAATTCTCATTTTTAAACTTTTAAAAGTTCTAAAATACAGTAATTATATCAACAATCTTTACGTGTTCGTATAGATAAATACAAAATAGTGAAATCATCATAATTTATATTCACTGAGTGCAAAATTTATACCTAAAATATAAATGCATTTTTAAATTTATTATAAAAAGGTAAAACTATAATAAAAAAGAGAAACTATATGTATCTATCAAGAAGTCTTTTTATACTCTTAAATTTTAATGACTTTTTATGAACCATTAGATTTAATTAAAATAAAATTACTTATTATTTGCACGTTCGGTTAACTATATGTTAATAGTATTATTATTATTTTATTTTTTATGAGTGAGATAAAGTTTTCAATATTATAATTTTTAATACAAATTAAGATATCGGTTTGCTTATTTAAAAAAAATTCATTTTTTTCTTTTTCATTTTAATAACATAAATAAGCTAATCATATATTAAAATAATAGTATGTTATCACTATTTAAATAATATAACCTTATTATTTTGTTATGTAGACTCTTAAATTAGGAAAATATATTATATAAATTGGCAATTATTTTATGTCGAACATGCCTTTTAAAGTCAGATCTATTATTATTATTATTATTATTATTATTATTATTATTATTATTATTATTTAGTGAGATGTAATTATTATTAGTAAATTTTAAAAACAACTTAAAAAAGGAAAAAAAATAGAGAAGACTAATCTATCAATTTGTCACCTGTTTTAGCAGATTGACTGACCATGACCATATGTCATGAGATTATTAATTCTGTATTTATACAGAAATAAGCATTTTCATACAGTAGAAAAAGCCTATATAAAAATCTCATATTTAAATTATGTATGAATTTTAAGATACAGTAATATACGGGTGTAAAACTACAATAGTAAATATTTACTAGAATCGTTAAAATTACAAAAAGGCCCTAAATCTAAGCTTTCCTTTACTTTTTCTTTTGCACCTAATGTCCTTTGAAAACCATTTAATTTTATTTTTCACCGATGTAATTTCATTTATAATTTGTTTTATCAATAGTATAACATAAAAGTCTCATTGACCTCTCATTTCAATTTTAAATAAAAATAAAATTATTATTTTTGAATACTGAAAAAGAAAGTTAAATTATCTTTTTAGAAGGTTGTATTATGCATTATTATTATTATTATTATTATTTTCTTTTTTTTAATGAAAAGACGTCCATAATTAACATAGATGAATTGGTTTTTTGCATATTTCATCAATTTTACCTTCTTGTATTCGTTGAATTCTTTTTCCTTATTCTAATCATAGTGCAAAATAGTAAAAATGATTTCCCAATGCCTATGTGTCACTTTATTTAGAATTATCAATTCCACATGCCTAAAACAAATTGAAAAAACTAGTAACATGTTGTGCTATGCACGGTGAATATTTTTATTTATAATCTTAGAAATATTGTGATCATATTTTAAAATATAAAATTTAATTAAGAAAAAATTTATAATTTAAATTATTTATAATTTTATATTAGTTAATTTTATTGAAAATTATTTAAATTAAAGAATATCTATTTCAAATTTAAAACATTAAGCTAATCATATAAAATTTAATGTCTACAATAAAATTAAAAGAAAAATATATATATACTAAAAATCATTGATTTTAATTTATTTTTAAATTAATAAAATTTCTTAGATAATATTAAAAATAATAAAATAAATAAAATACATGTACAATAGAAATTTAATCATAAATGTATATATATATATATATATATATATATATATATATATATATATATATATCATTCTTAAAATTAAAAATATATTATGATTTATCAAATTTTTTCTAATTTGATTTTACTAAATAGTCTAATAATAAGCAATTAATAAAAATTAAATATATAATCATTCAAACTAATAAAAAAAACTATATATTGCAATTTTAGGACAAATAAATATTGAAAAGTTTTGACATTTATTAATAATAAAACTATTAATAAATATTTTCACTATTAAGATTCTCCATCATTCTTTTAAATATAATATTTTCATTCATAATAATAAATGATAACTATAATTAATTATAATAATATTCAATGTGAATATTATAATAACATTAATTTAAAGATAATTTATAATATATATATATATATATATATATATATATATTAATATTATAACCTATTTAAATATCAAAATTATCATAATTTTGATATTTAAATAGGTTATAATTTATAATTATTTTATTATTTAATATATATTAATATGATAATTGAATGACAATCAAGATTAATATTATGTAATTTTAATTGAGAAAGATAGGTTACAATATTATAATAATTATAATTATTTATTAATATATATTAATTATGATAATTAAATGATAATTAATATTAATATTTATATAATAATATAATTAATAATTAAATTATATGAACACTATTAAATTTAAAAGTCCTATATAATATTATAATTTTATGTGTTATTATAAAAAATTTTATGTGATAAAAATAGGAAAAAAATATATTTATAAAATATCACATGTTAACTTTCTGACAAGGAAATACTTGCGTGATATATATACATGGATTTTGTTTCGGTACTTCAAAAATTCTTAAGGCCGGACTGTACAGTAAAAGAGCGCAGGTTAAGCCGTTTGTGCCTAACAGTTCATTTAGAAACGGCCCATCCACTATTAGAACTTATTTTTTATTAATGAGTCTATTTGATTACTTATTTTTGAAAAATATATTATTCAGAAAAATAACAAAAAAAAACTATTGGAAATTTTGTTGATTGTATTTTTATTAGAAACGTGTCATTATATGCTAACTTTTGGCCCCACATTAAGTTGGTCCCTTCATAAAAAAAATATGTATCTCAACAGGGAAGATCTGGACCGTACGATCTTTGCATTGACCAATTTAATGATAGGACGCATGGGAAAACTGTGAGATTTGCCACAAAATAGAGTTTCTCTTTATTGATAATTAAATATTTATTTATATAATTTTGTCATTGCTGTTTATCTTAGGTTCCTGTGCCTTCTATTAGATTTTACAGTTTCTTACGCAAGCCAGAAGCTAACACAAGGTTTTAAATTACCATAACTCACCTTCACGTGTCTCATTTTTACTTAATTGCCCCTGTATAATCGACGGAAAGGTTGAGCATTCCATCAGATTGGTTAAACAAATCAAATGGGTATAAACTGTATAAATTGATCAGCTTGTAAAATTAAATTTAACCAATTTCATTAGGTTTGATATTTTGGGTTCACTTAATTTTTTGATTATATAAGTTCTAATTTTAAGATTTTTAATTTTTACGTTTTGTATAAAAAATAAATCAGATTAAAAAGTTATTTATCTTTTTATTAAAATTACAGGGGGTAAATGAATTTAACTGAATCAAACTCTAATGAATTTGAGATGGCATCTATAAGAACACATTCGAGCTCGAGTTATGATTGAACTCATTTCGACTTGTAAATCCCAGCTCGAGCTCAGCTCGGGTTTAAAATCTATTAAATCAAATTGAGACTATTATACATAGATTTAATTTATTTTGACTTATTAAATTAGCTCGTGAATTTGACCCAATAAAGCTAATTCACAAGTTGAAACGAGCTAATGAGCTGAGTTTAAATTCAATATATTTATTAAACGAGTTTGATAGCTCAGCTCAATAAACTTATCAAACAAGTTTGAGTGAGTTTTTATTGAGTCGATTGCAAACTGTTCACAAACGACTTTTTTCATTTATAGCTCTAATTAAAATGAAAATTGAACTAAATTTTTTAAAAAAGAAATTGAATGGTACTAAACTGATCAATTGATGTGCATAAGAAATTCAATGAAGGGGTCCAATAAAATAAATAAAAAGAACAAAAATTTCCTACAAAAAGAAAATAAACTATTACAATTAAAATAAAATGATGTATTTCCTTTGTTTCTTGAGTAATTTGATAGCTTAAGATTAATAATATAGTAGAATAAATCTTTTAAGTCAATTCAAATGGATTTAAGAATGCATTACAAATGGCTAATTTTAATAAAATGGAAAAAAGGTGTCATTGCATTGTATCAATTCTAACAAATTGAAAATAAAAAATTGATATTGGGTTGTAAAAGATTGCTACTGTGTTTCGGGAAAAAAAAAATTGCAACTGTAGTAATTTTTTTATCAGCAATGCAGAATTATTATTATTATTAAAGGGTTGGAAGGTATTCCTTGATAAAATATTACTATTTTTGCTTGGAAGGTATTTCTTGATAAAATTTATTGCAGGCTAAATTTATTTAGACGAAAAATTATTTCAAATTTAAAAAATTGTGTGTCTTTTGTGTGGTTTGGAGCCTGAATCTATTAACCATTTCTTGCTATTGTATTTTTTGGCTAGTGATATTTGGTATTCTTTGTTAAGTTGGTAAAGTGTTCAAGGCCCTTCTCTATTAATGTGATTGATTTGGGTTGGCATTGGAAGAGTTTATTTATGGAAAAAGGTTGCAGTAAAATTTAAAATCTGATTTTCTTTATTGCATTATGGTCATTATGAGTAAGACGTAATAAGTTAATTTTCAAAAATGAAAGTAAGAGTTAAAAAATGGTGCTAGATACGATTAAAATGAGAAGTTTTGAGCTTCTTAAGACAAAGTACCCTTCGCTATCTTCTAATTTGTATGATTAGTGTAACTTTCATCTAATGGTTTGTAAGAATTTCAAGTCTTTAAGGTATATTTCAGAAAACTTTATTTCTCATAATATTTAAGAGTGTTCAAATATTGGTAAACTAAAATTTAATGTTGATGGCCTTCAAAAGGGAAACCAGATGCTGCGAATATTGGAGTACTTAGAAATGAGTTGGGTCTAGTTATTTTGTATTTTTTATAAGTCAATTGGTATTTTAGACTTAAATGAAGTAGAACTTTTTGCTATTTTCATGCTGCAGAGTTATTTGGTTCTCACCCTACAATAACTCACCTTTGATTATTGAGTTTGACTCAAAAAATGTAGTTTGTTGGGTGATTCAAAAGCAAAAGAGTCCTTGGGTGGTGGGAACATTTTAATAAGTTTAATATGATAGTGTCTCCTTTAGAGCAGGTGAAATTTCATCACATATAATATTTTTGTTGACTACATGTCCAAAAAAAGAATTGAGGCAACTGCACCATTTGTAGTTTTGATATAATTTGACTTGAGCTGAGTTTTTAGATATATTTTATTATGTCATTTGCTCGCTAACTCTCTCTTATCATTTTTCATTTCAAAAAATGAGATTGATTGTTGGTACAGATATAAATTAGTGAACCTCTTGTTTTGGATTTTGTTGTATTTAATTTAGGTGAATATTAATGTTTTGACTAGGTTTTTTCACTTCAATTATCCAAGTTAGGTTGAGTGTATATAGAAGGAGGCGGGGGCGTATTGACTCGGTTTAATACTTGGATAAAATAAATTTTTCTTGGATAGTTTAAAATTAGTAAAATTTAATCCTTTTGCCGATAAAAAAAAAAATTAAAGATTGGAAAAGACGATTAATAGTAAACTTACAATATGAGAACTAATCCTATTATCCCTAGCCAATAGGCTAAACCAAAAACACCCATTCTAACTCCGATTGATAAGAAATCACCAAATCACACGGACCCTGACATTACACTTTCTCTTCTCCTTCAACCTTATCCCTTCATCTCATCTCAAAGACCCTCAAACCAAATCCAACACATAACAATACAAACACCTCTCTCTCTCTCTCTCTCTCTCTCTCTCTCTCTCTCCTCCACCCCAAAACACAACGATAAAAAATCGATCAAACAAAATCCAAAAAACGGGAATTTTTTTTTTTTAAAAAAAAGTGTAAAAAAAAAAAAGAAGGAATTTCTAGCCAATGAGATAGACGCCAATAGCTAGCACGCCCAATTGGCCTCTTACCCGCCACAGGCTCTCACCACTGGCGCGCTTGCTCCGCCTGCTCCAACGCCATTCCATCACCTCCTTTAGCAACAGCAACAACTCCTCCAAATATTTTGGTCTTATCAGTGTCAGGAGATCGAACAGGTTAATGATTTCAAGAACCACCAGCTTCCTCTCGCTAGCATCAAGATGATCATGAAGGCTGATGAGGATGTTCGCATGATCTTGGCTGAGGCGCCCATTCTGTCTGTTAATGCTTGTGAGCTTTTCATTTTCTAGCTTACTATGCGGTCTTGGCTTCAGGTGGAGGAGAATAAGCGTAGGACTCTCCAAAAGAATGTCGCATGAAATTTGAATTAAAAATATTTAAATGAGTAATAATTTTTTTTTCTCTTTCTCAATTTATAATTTATAATTTATATTTATATTAATAAATTTTAAGATGATAGTAAAATTACTTTATTTAATAATAAAAAATAAAATTAATTTAATAATTAAAAATTATATGTAAAATATGATTTTTTTTTATGATTTTAAATTTGAATCATCGGTTTTAAATCGAAATCGTCGATTTTAATTTTTAAATATAAGAAACCGTAACCAAACTTTAAACCACTGATTTCGGTTACAACTTAAAACTTCGAACCATTGACCACAATTCGATTCTATTTTTGACCGATTAAGTTTTGATTTGATTTCCATTTTTAAATTCGAATCATGATTGTGCGTACCTAGAGATTGAGATTAAGGATGAGGTCGGGCATGGGGGAATGGTTGGGGCCACCACTAGTGATGAGATCAAGTTGTTTGTTAAATTAGTAACTTATTTTCTTAGTTAAAATTTTCTAAATGAGAAGAAAGAATTTTGTTTCTAAATTAGTAAAGAATTTTGTTTGTGTCCTTTGGATTAGAACTAGTGTTACCTATAAGGAAAGTGGAGAGGTGGAGTGCAATTAACGGGGCTATAATTGGGATCACATATTAATTCCATGTCATCTACACGTGACATGGATGCCAAGTCAGCTGCCACGCCATTACAAATGGGTCCCATACAAGCACAATTAATTTTTTATCATGTTATCCGGAAACACTTAGGTACTGTTTGGAACAAATGTATCATGATTTTAGAATTTATTTTTAAATAAATTCTAAGTGAAATTCATTTATAAATGAATTTATAATATTTGATATGCTACAATTTAAAATAAGAAATTTAATTGAATTTCATAAAATTATGTTTGAAATAATTTTTAAATGAAAATTGATTTGTATTTATTTTTTAAAATAACCTTAATATAATAATTTAACAAAATAGTAAGATGAATAAATCACTAATATTTCACTATAATTAATTAAATAAATTTTAAATTTTAAATCATCACAAAAGTTTAAATTTTATTTTTATATATAAATTAAAATATATCCAAAATTAAAAATTCATTTGGATTCAATAAATAATCATTTTATATACAATAACAATTTTGTACTCTTAAAAAACAATACTAAAAAAATAAATGAGGATAATTTAGTCAATAAAATTATATAGATTAAAATATATTTAAAACTAAAAAAAATATTAGTGAGTTAATATGTGAAGTTCATTTACAAATTTCAATATATTTCAATAATTATAAATTTGTATAAATTCATACACTTAATTATTAATGTTTTCCATTGAAATACTAAAATAAAAAAAATAAAAATTTATACACTAATAATATAATTATCCCACAGAAAAACCAAAGACAAAACACAAAAACCAAAAACCTGCATAAACTTCTCTCTTAAAATAAGAGAAGGATACATACAGAAAAAAATTTCGAAGAAATCTGTAGTATTGTTAGTCATGTAGTGATAATTTTAAGAACCCGTTTGGAACAAATGAATTTCATAAAATTTTGTAAAATTCATTTAAAAATTCAAAATTTTGTGTTTGGAATGAAAAAAATACGGATTTAAATTCTATGAATTAAATTCCATGAAATGGGATTAATTTAGTTCAAATTCTATTAAGATTGTTGGAATTTGCAAATGAATTCCACATATTAACTCACTAACATTTATATTGACTAAACTGCTCATTCACTCAAATATTATTAACTAAATTATCATCATTTAATTTTTTCTATATTTTTTTAAAGAGTATGAAGTTGCTATTATATATGATTAATCCAAATAAATTTTTAATTTTAAATATATTTTAATCTATTAATAAAAATAAAATTTAAATATTTGTAAGGATATAAAATTTGAATTTTAAAATTTAATTAATTAATTATGGTGGAATATGAATGATTTATTTATATTAATATTTTTGTTAAATTATTATGTTAAGGTTATTTTAGGAAATAAAAATAAATGAATTTTCATCTAAGAATTGTTCCAAACATAATTTTATGAAATTCAATTAAATTCTTTATTTTAAATTATAGCATACCAAACATAATAAATTCATTTGTAAATAAATTATATTTAGAATTCATTTGTAAATAAATTATACTTAGAATTCATTTGTAAATAAATTCTACGATCATGGTTCATTTGTTCCAAACAGTACCTAAGAAATTAAAAAAAAAGAAAAAGAAAATTCAGCATTATTGTGTAAAAAAATAAGAAAAAAAAAATTATACATATCTAATTGAAGATTTAAGAAACCAACAATGAGAATAAACTGAACTAAATAACAAAAAAAAAAAAAGAAGCTATAATAGGACAAAATTTGAGAATTTGGAATGAAACTCGGTGATAAACTCAGCGTTTTGGGTTGCTTGTATTAAGACTAAATTTCAACTCAATTGCCTATAAAGTAGAAGAGGGTGATAAATTTTTTTAGAATAAATTACCAAAATATTTTATTTTTTAAAAAAATTTCAGGGGGCCCATTGCCCCCCTTGGCCCCTTAATAGGTCTCTTCCTGATTAGATGATATAAAATGATTATAACCTTGAATTATTGCACAAATTTGGAGCTTAGATTGTTTAGATTAAGTTAATAAGTACTATATTTGTTTGAAAAATTAAATTAAAATTATTTATGGAAAATAGCAATAATATGTTGATTTATATTCCAAATATGTATGTCGCTTTTCTCCAAAAAAATTAATTAAAAGGCAGTTCGATAAGCACGAGGAGGACAGGCCAAAGTGGCGATATGGTTAAAAGGCAGATGTATAGGGTTATTTTAGTCAAACGAAAAGGAGTGGAAGACAGAGGCAGCTGGCCACGTGCAGGAGAGATGGCGTGCCAGCTGGCCCATTCAGAGAAGACCGTGCCAGGAACAGTGGCATCCAACTATGCAACATAATGGGGGAACGAGTAACGGCGTTAAAGAGATTCTATGAATATTCCTATAAATGTAAAATGGATAACGACAGTAAGGAAGATGACGGTTTGGCGGTGGCAGAGAAAACTTGTAGCGATGGCAATTTAAACCTATACAGCAAGTGCCAGCGTTTGGTTAATGTATAATCGGGTTTGAGACGAGTTTGAACAATGATCTCTTGCTTATATGTTAATTAAATTGTCTAATCACTAAGTTACTTAATATTTTCTAATGACAAATGCACATAATATATATATAATCAGTTGTAATGTTAATTATTTATATTTTTAAATTTTATTGATGAACAAAATATTATTAGAGAGTAATATAATTTTATTTATAATTAAAATTTAATAAAATTACCTACATTCAATTATAATATCTTAATAATTTAGTTTCAGTTTTTTTACTAAAATTATATTATACAAAATTATATATACAGTATTTGTGTCTTAGTAATTTAGTTAAGTTTTTTTTTAATTTTATAATTATGAAATTTATTAAAAATAAAAATAAAAATTAATTGAATAAAATGCTAACAATATTATAATTAAAAATTCTAAAACTGCTTATCAACATTGCTAGTGAACTACTAATGATTATTATATTTAGATTTTAATTTAAAATATAAATTATGTGGAATATAAAATTTCAATATAACGATAATAATTTAAAGTGTGACTCATATAAAATATTACTATTGAACTTGTAAACATAATTCTAATTGAATTTTAATTAACTGTCCTATTATATTTTTTTTATTAGCATCATCATTTATATTTGTACAACCATACCTAAAAGTATAGTATACATAGATTGAGGATTACAAATTTACAACAACCATAGTTAATTATAACATACTAGGCATATTATTTAATAAAAAGTACTAAATTTAATATTTTACCTAATATTATTATTACTACAACTGCTATAATATTGAAATATAATTAATTTTTTTAATAAAATAGTGTGGAATATGAAATCTATATATATTTATAGTAATTTAGAATATAATTGTATTAAATATCAATAATGAATTTGTAAACATAATTATAATTGGATATTAATGAAATGTCTTCTTATTTTTTTATTAGTTCCATAATATATATTAATATAATATTATAGTAATTTAGAATATAACCGTATAAAATATCAACCATAAACTTGTAAATATAATTATAATTAGATATTAATTAAATGTCTTCTTATTTTTTTATTAGTAATATTATATATGGTAGCATAATTATACCTAGAAGTCCATAGTATATAGATTAAGGATTAAAACAATCATAATTAATCATAATTATTGACATATTCTTTAATAAAAAAGTATTAAATTTAATATTTTACCTAGTATTGTTATTATTACAATTACTATCCTATTGAAATAATTATAGCCTTTTAATTAATAATAACAATAATAATAAGAATTCTTAAAAAAAAAATTATCATAAGAACAATAACTTATTTTACCATCGAAACGACGTAGTTTTTATGTGGGGGTTGAAATGAATCCACAAACAAAACTACGTCGTTTTAGCTGAGGGACGCACAAAGAAAACAAGGATATCTCGATTCTCAACTTTCAACTCATTATGCGCCGCTGGTTCTCTGCTTCTGAGGTTCTTATACCCATTCACAGTCTTATTGTTCTACCTTCTCGTCGCTCCGTGCGTGGCCGTCGCCTCTGCTGCAGTCCTGCTCTTCAAGCGTACAAGTTCCAGGTTCGTTCTTGATTTTTTTTAATTTCGTTCTCAGTTTTTTTTTTTCCGTTTTGCTTCGCTCCTTTTCATTTTTTTTTATATAAATACATATAAACAGACAAAGAGGAGGAATTGTTGAATTAATTTGTGATTTTAGCCGGAAGATATATGTTTATTGTTTTTTTTTTTCATTTGTTGGATTTTGTGCATGCTTTATTTGTTATTCTTCATCTAAATTGGTTTAGTTTTCAGATGAAATTATTATATTTATGTCCTAGATGAAAGAGTAGCTCTATTTGTTGAATTTGCCTTCACTTTCTTTCTCCCATATTGTCAAAATCTAAATGTTGGTATGTGATTAGGTATTTTCAGGTTCCTTTCTTCTTGTTAAGTTGGATGAAGCCAATTAATGTCTTGACAAAATGTATATATTTAGATGATTGGAAATATGATTAGGAATTTATCTTTACTGTTGCCTTTTATTCTTTAGTTGTTATTTTTTTAAAATTAGGAAAAAATGTGCTATAGCTAATTAATTTTCTCTCGTCTTTTATTAAATTTTCTAGTTGAATGTATTATTTAGTTATCTTGAATTTTAGTTCTTTTGTTCTATTTTTATTTTAACATTATTGGTACTGTTGTTGATTGTTTTATTATTTCAGATTTAATTTTAATTTATTTTTTACATTTTTTTTGTTGCATTTTTTGAGTAGTATGCTGGTAATTTTAAACCAATTTGGGTATAGTTAGTTTATTCCTTAATGGATTCAGGACGAATTCAGGTACTTAAATTGATAATTGAGTTCGGATTCGGGTAGTTGATTTCTATCGGGTACCCGCCCTGCTGCCATCTCTACTAGTACCACCGCCACTTAATTGGGCATCCGCTTAAGTTAGCGCAGATTTGATTTCAGCCCACAATTCTCATAAGCAATATTTCTCCCCTTATTATCAAATTGTCATCGTCGTTTCCTGAATTCCTGGATCAGGGTTACAAATAGGTTTCCTCCAATTTTGATCTTCCAATCAAGCCATGGCCAACCGCACCGATCCGGCAGCCAAGAGCATAAGGGGCACAAATCCCCAAAATCTTGTTGAGAAAATTCTTAGGTCTAAGATATACCAGAACACCTACTGGAAGGAGCAATGCTTTGGCTTAACTGCAGAGACGCTTGTGGACAAGGCCATGGAGCTTGACCATCTTGGTGGCACCTATGGTGGGAACCGCAAACCTACGCCTTTTATGTGCTTGGTAATGAAGATGCTTCAGATCCAGCCCGAGAAGGACATTGTCGTTGAGTTCATAAAAAACGACGATTACAAGTATGTAGTGTCTGTATTTGCTATCAATTTATTATTATTTCACTTTAATTTAGTGTCCACGTTTCTATTTTTTGTTGTATTTTGTGTTTCTATTTGGTTAGTTTTAGGTCATGGAATTTCTGGAATGAGAAAAAATTACTCACTGGCATTCATTTTTTTTACTAATTCTGTGTAATTTTCATGGTTGCTAGCTATTGAATAGTAGTTCTGTTGAAGAAGAAATTTGATGTCTCTTAATGTATCTATTTTCCATTACAAAATGTTAAGTGTATGTTTGCTTGCTTTGAATGTTGATAACAAACAGCTGAAGGTCTATGAAAATTTGGGGTTTTATTTTACCTACTTGGCTCTCACATATTCTGTATTATCATCATTGTAATCATCAATGTTGCTTTGTTTTCACATATGTGATATCTTGTCAACATTCATTTACTGGGTGCAGGTATGTGCGTATTCTTGGTGCTTTTTATTTGCGTCTTACTGGGACTGATGTTGATGTGTACCGGTACCTTGAGCCTTTGTACAATGACTATCGGAAATTGAGGCAAAAACTACCTGATGGAAGTAAGTTGTTTAGCCTTTCTACAGCTTTCTTTTTGGAACCTTTGAAACTCTTGCAAATTGTATTCAAAACACATCTATAATTGTTTACATAGATTTATTAAATTTTGTCGGTTTCTTTAATTCTCAGAATTTTCTTTGACCCATGTGGATGAGGTTATAGATGAGCTTCTTACAAAAGATTATTCCTGTGATGTTGCTCTCCCACGCATTAAGAAAAGGTAACTTTTTTATGGCCATTTACGATACCTTGGTATAGAAATTGCAAAAGTTCAGGCAACAAGTAAAATTTTAATATCTATGTTGCTTAAAGTTATAGAATTTTCATATTTTTCCCATGTTTATAGATATGCATGTTACTTGATTTGAATGCCAATTTACATGAAGTTTTGACATGACTCTTTCTTTTATCAACAGATGGACTCTTGAATCAATTGGTTCACTTGAACCTAGAAAAAGTGTGTTGGAAGATGATTTTGAGGAGGAGGAAGAAAAAGAGGAGAATGAACAAGATGATGGATTAGACAATGGGATTGATGAAGGGGTATTCTTCTTACCTTGAGCAGGAACATTTCAGTTTTAAATTTTTTTTTCTTTGCGCTTTTTATCACATTTAGCTCTTATTAAATTATTAAATGTGGTTTTAAAAATGTTGACAGGATTATTACAACGGGAGAAGCCCCACTAGGGAAAGGGATAGGGATAGAAGACGTGAGAGTCACAGATACAGGTAAACTCTTTGGCTAGATCTGGTTGCTGAATTTGATTGTATGATGCGATGCACAGAGTATCCTGATTCCATATTCTGTTAAGTTGGTAAATTTGTTATTTTGTATCTTTGTGCATGGGTCTCCTAACATAAAATGTATTGAACTGTGCTAATAACTCTTAATTTTCCCCAATATAATGAAAATGAATGCCTGATTTTCTACATGATTGGTGCCTTTTGTTTATTTTTTGTACTTACATCATTTCTATTTCATTGAGGTTTCTATCTGGATAACTTATACTTTTGTTTTTTCCCCTTTTATCTTAACAATGCATTAGTACATCGTTTTGAAGTCTCAACAGGGTTTGAGTTTTTTGCTTTTTATTTTAATGTGTGAAAATACCTGTGGCAAAACTAGTGGATTTTCATTCTAACTAATCAGTGATAGAACTCTGTCCTGAGTGCATGAGCACATGATGGAAGCTTTGTTTTAGGTATTGAGCATACCTATTTACTCGTGGGCACGCGCGCGCACACACGCACACACAAACACACACATAAAACAGGTCCAGTTCAATCATGGCATTTAAAGCCATTGGTGGTTAAAACAGCTTCCTATATTAATATCTCATGATCCTGCCAGGTTTCTCTGCACTGACAGTGTGCAGTGAGAAGTATGATGGATCAAACAACTTCTTGTCAATTTTATTTTCAATTATAATTGTGAACATTGATTTCCCCCTTATTTTTTCAGATGAAGATAATTATATTTAATGTACAATTTTGATTTGCGGAATTCGTAGTTGCTTAAAGCCTTGAACCAAAAATTGAGCTTATTTTTGAACCTTGATTTTCCTATCTGCCCAGGGATCGAGACTACGATCGGGACTACGATCGTGGACGTGGCCGTGACAGGAACAGGGACAGGGACAGGGATAGGGACAGGGACAGGGACAGGGACAGGGACAGGGACAGGGACAGGGACAGGGATCGGGATAGGTATCGCTTGAGAGAAGAAAAAGATTATAGTCGGGACAGAGAGCGAGAAAGAGAGCGGGAAGGTAGGGAACGGGAGAGGCGAGACAGGGACCGTGGCAGGCGGAGGAGTCATTCAAGGAGTCGAAGTAGGAGCAGGGATCGCAAGAGGCATGGCCACAGCAGCAGCAGTCCTAAAAGGCGCGGGGATGGACCAGAAGAGCCAAAAAAGAAGAAGGAAAAGAAGGAAAAGAAGGATGATGGCACAGACCACCCAGATCCAGAGATTGCAGAAGCTAATAAGCTGCGAGCTCTACTGGGTTTGAAACCATTGAAGTGATCTAGGTGGCTGTTACTGTTAAAGAAACATGTAAATCTGCAACTATATTTGGCATCCAATGCTGTTTTGCTAAGTTCCTTTTGTTGTATCAATGACTTGATAGATTCTGTAACTTGTACATAACTAAAACATGTTATGATACAGACTGATGGTGATGCGTTTGCTTAGTTATTTTGTTTGCTAATTTTCATGCAAGCCGCTGTGGTGAATGCTGCCTGTCATCTTTCACTAAACCAATTTGATTTCGAGATTTCAATGGCAATTCACTGAAGATTCATGCCTGCAGTTGTCTCTCCTTTTCTCCCTTCTGCTGCTCAGTCGACTGATTCATTTATAGCTGGAACAAAAATTTAAGGCAGTATTTGCCTCTGAATTTGGATTATTAGCCTGATTGGTCAAATGACTCATATTTGAAATGATAAATCGATTTCTATTGTTCAAGTGACTTGTAGGAATCCAAATGAATTTTCTTGTATTGAAAATGGTTGTATGAAATTCTAGAAGCTGAGTTGTAATGGTAAACAGTCAACATTTGTGATTATAAATGTGTTTTCATACTGAGATATGATGTTGAAAAGAGCATTAAGGTTGGACAAGGCATATCTTGAATCTTACAGCTCACTTGGGTGGTTTGATCTATACTGTTTAAGCCGGTTAGAATTCCAATCAAAATTCATTTCCTAAAGAGTAATAGATCATGTTATGCTCTTATGTGTATATCAAATGAAGTAGAAGGGGCTTCTCCCACCTGAAATTTGACGTTTTCTTTCATTTTCTTTCGACTTTTTTCCATTTTTTTAATTACAATGTACTCTGATATTCCAAATGTACCGTTTGAAGTGGTAAATTGGTAAATCGTGGACTTAAGGTTACAGTTTAAGAGTGCCAACAATGATCAGACAACGCGAGTCAACCACCTCTCTCTTATATACACCAATACCATTGCGTACCCCATCAGATTCACATCAATCGCGTCACTATAACCACTGGAAAAAAGAAGAAAGAAGAATGAAAAGAAGGACATGAATATTTGCATGGAAAAGAGGTCTCTCGTTTGGACTTTCCTCCTAATTTTCTCTTTGGAGTTGCTACTTCTGCCTATCAGGTATTCTTTATATTTTATAACTACCACTTTTTGTATCCTCCTTGATTGGTTGCAGATTCTGATATGGGTATTTCTTAGTTTCCCTTATAAACTACTGCTATTCCCTTTTTAGTGAGCTAAATGATCGTGTATTATTTGTGGTTTTTTTTCTTTTAACAGATTGTGTATATGAGTGGCATTCCCGTTTGCTTTACTTTGGTTTCTTTTCTGAGAATCTAGTACTATTTTGTGCAACCTTTTCTCATTCAACAATAGGGAGTGGGTGTTGACTTTAGTGGCTCAATTCCCACATTGGGAATTTGAGCAAATGAAGGGGTGTACTTTGGCTATAAATCAAGCCACCCCCACCAATGTTTCGTATCATATTTTGAAGAATGAAACATTTGTAATATTTTTGAATTAAAAAATATTAAATTGAGTAGTTCAAGGACCCAAGTAAAATTGGCTGAACCTTGTTAAAATCCGTGAGTCTTTTTATTTGTCTATTTTATAACTTTTTATTATGCATTTTATTTTGAAGCTTTTTTCTTAGGGTATATAGTAGTGTGATATATTATGCTATTAATTACATGTCTAGATAGTTGAGAACTTTAGTGAGATAATTTATGATCACTCCAATTATTTGAGATTTAATTTGGTGTAATTTTTATTACAATTATTCATGCTCATTACACATATTTATTATAAATAACAACGCTTTTGCAATAATTGGTATTAAAGCCAAGGTTTCTGAGTATACTATATGGTTGCAGCTTGGTCTGATCTGTCACAACAGAAAAGATTATTGGTTATTGAATTATCTTTAAAAGTTATTAAATAGAATTTGTAGTAGAAATGAATGATGATAAGAAAACTTCGACACCTACGGTGTCGACTTCCTCCTCATCAATTCTAATGAGGAATGCTGTGACAATTGCAAGATTTACAGTAGAAATTTTTTATGAGACTGGCCATTTCGACATGTGTCAAAGAGAACTTTTAGATAATCTTTTTCAACAAGGTCTAGATGTTACTATTGAAGAAGAGAAATAAAAAAAGATGGAAGAGAATAAGTAGAAGACTATGAATCGGTTGGTATATGGTACAATTTGCTCATATCTTTTTAGAGAGCAGAAGTATGCATTCTCGAAGGAGATTTCTGTAAATAAATTGTGGAAGGCACTAGAGAAAATTTATGAAGAAGATCAATTAGAACAAGTTATACATAAAGAAGAGATTGTTTCATTTTACTTATGCTCTTGGTACCACGATGAATAATCACATCATAAATTTCAATCAATTAGTGGCTAATTTGATGAATTTTAATGAGATATACAAAGATGATTTGATGAATTTTGATGAGATATACAAAGATAAAGATTTGGCTTTAATGTTGTTGGGATCACTTCCTGATCAATATGAGTATCTTGAAACTACTCTACTTCATGGTAAAGTTGTAGTGACTCTCAGTGAAATTTGTGCTCCTCTATACAGCCACGAATTGAGGAAAAAGGATAAGAAAGAAAGGGCAAGTGAAGCAGGAGAGGCATTGGTTATCAGAGATTGTCCACAAAATTGAAGGACAGGAAAGAAAGGAAGGTTTCTTTTAAAATTCAAACCAAACAAAGATGAGTGTGCCTTTTGTTAGGAGAAAGGCCATTAGAAGAAGGACTGTTTGAAGTTGACGCCTAACAAAGGAAAAATTGTCATAGATTCAAATGCGGCTGAGTGTGATGATGTTGACTCAGGCTATTCATTATCTATGATGACATCAACGAGCTCTTCTATTACATGTTCAACAAACTTATCTAGTGCATGACTACTTGATTAAGTGACTACTTGATTAAGAATGTAGCCATCACATGTGCCCCAATCGAGAGTGGTTCTTTAACTTTAAAGAGCTTGAAGATGAAATGGTTTACATAGTAAATGACAATCCTTGCATCACATAAGAGATTAGTTCAATCTGTTTGAGGAATCATGATGGATCAATTAGGATTCTGACTGATGTCTGATACGTGCCAAGTTTGACAAAGAATCACATCTTTGTGGGAGTCCTAGAATCAAAGGGTTCTAAAGTGGTTGCAGAAGATGAAGTGATGAAAGTCATCTATGGTGGATTAGTGCTGATGAAAGGATTACGACCAAAACCTTCCTCTGTATGAAATACAAGAAGAATCACATCTTTGAAATACAAGAAGAACAATTATAACAGGGTCAGAAGGAAATCCAGACCAAAGGAGGAGAACAAAACACAGAAACCTTCCTCCGTATGAAAACCATTTTTGCATATCCAATTGAGATATATATATACTTTCTTTTTGTTGCTATCGTGAATCCAATTCAAGTTTGATGTTATAATTTTGTTGAAGAAGTAAACCATATCTAACTCATTGCTTCACCTCTATCGAGTGGTTGCTGTCCGCACTGAGTTTCTTGAACTCTTATTGACACTCCAAGATGAGGTACTGAGGTTATAACCTATTCTAATTTTGGATGCTAAACAAACATCCATTAATGTTTTTAATGGCTATAAAGGATTAGATTGCAAAACAAGCATTCTAAACTGTCATTCTTGCACTAATTAATAACTTCTGCTTAATGTTTGGTTATCTCCAATATCTGATATAACATAAGCTAATCAAATAATAAGGATGATGAGATGATTCATGGTGAAAATATCTCATGTTAGCTCTGTTAAAGGGATCATTACAGAGGATAGCATGATTCATTGTAAAACTATGCAATTGGTCACAGAGGTAGTATTGCTACGCATGTATGTGTAATATACATACTATTATGTCAGTCCCATTCCTCATTTTAGAAATTTATTTTAAAATATATTTATTTATCTAGCAATATTAATTTTATTATTTTAAAATTTAAACTCTAAAATTAATATAATCTAAAAGAAATGAACAATTAAATATAAAAACCATGAATTTCTTTCAATAACAATTAAGATAAATTAATAATCATTGGTGCTAAAAGTTTTTCTCTTTTCTTAATAGTAAACTCTTTAGAATTATGAGTAAAATACATTTAAAATTTATTATATATCATATAAATATTTCTAAAATTTTGTTGCAATTAAATAACAAAAAATGAGTCATTTGAAAAATATTAAAAATAAGTTTTTTTTTTAAATTTTAAAGAGCATTAACCTTTCGAAAATTCAACAATGAAAAAAACAAAAAAAAAAAAATAATAGTAAGAATAAATGAAAAAAGCAAAAATAAATGAATAAATAAGAGTTAAAACAACAATTATTCAAAGATAGATAATTTACAAATCAGATCATTAAAAATTGAATAAATTCCATAATTTCAATGCCATTACCGTATTGATCAACTTCACATCAGTAAAATTTGATTTTCTTTTTGGTATAGCTAAGAGGTTTAATTCCCTTCGAGCCGTAAATAGTAAAGATTTTTGGTTCTTCTGGCAAAATGTGTTTCTCGAACTTAGACTTGTGTTTTAACATTATGGGAATTAAGGTCATTAATCACCTCAAATAATACTTTGTTAATTATGATTTGATTTTTTTATGGTTTTATTTATATTGAAATAGATATTTATATAAATTTTGTAATATTGAAAAAGAAAAATGAATAGAATATTAATAATATCATTAATTATTTAAAAAGAGAAAGTGAAAAACTTTTAAAATATTAATGATATTATTATTTTTATTAGTTATTTAAAAAATTAAAAATATTCTTGGTGATATTGATTAAGTGCTTTATTTATTATAGGAAAAATAATTTTTAAAAATATAAAAAATATTTCCAACTCAATATATTGAAATGTTGTCACATAAACACTTTAATACTCTAAAATTATGCTACATTAGTATTAGAAGCCGTGTGATGCTCGGAGCAATATTAAAAAATAAAATAATTTTTTATAACATCATTTAAAAATAATTTTTTAATAATTTATTCTATTTTTCCATCAACTATGCACGTTGAAAAAATATCTGCGTATTATTTTTTGGTTTAAAAACAAATGATAGTAAATAAAAACCTAAAAATATGTATAAGGAATAAAAAAAAAAGCAATAAACAAAAAAGAAATTTCCTACTATTGCCTTGCTGGATATTTTATGGATTGACTTTCTGAGTTAATTATTTACAAGTTTATTGTAAATTAGAAAAATAAAAAGGGGGAAATCCCATCCCAGCCCTAACTTCTCTCTATTTCTTTCATGTACCAAATTAGTATCTCATGCATGGCAACCGGTTCATTTTGAATCAAAATCGAACCAAAATTGATTCGTATTGTAGATGAATCAGAATTGGACTAAAACTGTTGGTTTAAAGTTTTAAACTAGAATTGACGGTTCAAGGGCCGAATAGCAATGGGTATAATTTGAAATTCAATTTAGTAATTTTATTGCTAAATCACAAATTTAAAATTTATTGGTTTTGATTAAAGGATTAAGTTAATTGTGTGAGATTAATATTTGAATTGATTTTTAATTAACTAGTGAAATCTATCAAACTTATAATACTACCAAATTAAAGAAAATTTTAGTTTGTTAATGAATTTAATTGAAAGATAAAATAAATATTGAAAATAGGGTTGAGAAATAACAAAGAACGGTGGATGGGAACTGGTTGTAAAATTGGCCGATGGACTGTGAGCATTGAGTGTGTTGTGCAACTGTTGAGAAAAGGAAGATGTGAGTAATTCAAATTACAAAGAAATATTAACGAATTTTCAGTAAAAATAGATTTATTAATGAATTAAGTTATTATATAAAATAGCAAATACTGTTATTAAATAAGGAGTAAATTGAAGAAAGAATAAGACAATTAAATATAAGTAAAGTTTAAATTATATTTGCTTGAAATAAATAAAATACTTAAAAAAAATTTAAATTTAGACAAAAGATTTTAATAAATAGTTTTAAGCAATTCTAAGGATTTCAAATAATTATTAAAGTAAATGAATAAATTAAAAACAGATTTTAAAGTAATAAATAAATTTAATAAAGATTTAATTAATTGAATTATTTTAAAATATAGAAAGTAAATATAAATTAGGAATAAAAATATTAAGAGTTTAGACATTAATAAAGAATTGAAATGAAATATATGACTTTGATATTAAGTTGAAGATTTCTAAAAAACTATTGGAAAAACCTTGATCACCAATTTATTGCTTTCAGTGAGTAATAAAATATAATGTTTTACCAAATTCATGTACACATAGTTTATTTTTAAATATTGCATTTATTTTTTTTCAAGTAATTTAATATATTTTTATACTTTATATAAATAGATGGATGTGCATTAATTGATGTTGTGTATAATTTACTTGGTATGATGATATGTGATTGTTATGTGGAAGTTCGAACGACGTGAATCACCTAAGTTGAAAGCACGAGCATGATGAGAATGTCAATAATGAGCCGTAAGCGGTGGGTGTGGCGCCCCTTTTTGTCTACCCTAGATTAAAATATTTACCATGTAAAAATATTTCATGAAAAATATTTGATTTTGTCTTTGCTGGAGCGGGAGTGGGCTCCCTGTGTACACAATTCACAAGACCATGAGATTATATCATTATCATTAAAGCATATTCGGAGGTGAGCACGGTCCTATTAAGGTGATTTTATAGACTAATGACCACTTGATGTGCATTATGATTCTATTACTTGTAGGTGTCATGATTGATATTGCATAATTGATGAATGCTCAACTAGAAAAGTCTAGGGTCATTTCGTTTAATTGCTTGAGTTTGGAATTATTTATTATTATTTATCGAGTTTACAAAACTCACTCAAATTTTTTCAAGAAGTAGAAGTGTGCTAGTTATAACAACTGTGCTTCTTTCTCTGCAAAAATTCAATATTAGGTTCCAGCTCTTGAAATGTCAATATTGATATAGACTGTATGATGTGTTGGATATTCTGAATATATTTATTTAGTTCTGCAGTTTATGATGATGGATTTATATTTTATTATATAAAAATTAGTGATGTGTCGGTTAGTGAACCTGTGGACTTATTTTCAGCTATAACGATGATTTATAACTAGAGCAGTTTATCCATATTATGAACGATGATTTTTGTATAAAATATATATGTATATATATATATTTAAGCTATGAGTTATATGAGATATTGAGGTTGGACTAAAATTATTAATTAACCATTTATTTAAATATCGTTATAATATGTGCTTACTGTTCTCAGAGTTTGATATTTACAAGAACAATATTTTTTATAGTTTAGACTTATTATAAATTTTAAGAGCCTTAAAGTTATCTAAATTTTAGTGCAGATCCGGTTCATAATTTTGGACCGTGACATTCTGTTTAAAAAAAAAAAGTCAGATTCATATTCAAAAAATCACAATTTTATAAAATCAACTGGATGGGTACATAATGGAATTTGTATTCTATGCTCTTTTCTTTTTCTTTTTTTTTTCCCCATAATTTTCTTGGACTTGTTGAATAAATTTTTAGCAGGCCCTTATGAATTCGTCCGGTTCACCGTTTTTCCAATTTTTAGTGGTCTAATCAAAATTTTTGCATTTTCAGTTTTTGAAGTTAAATCAGGTTGGACTAGCCATTCGGTTTGCAAATTAATCGGTTCGACCAATTTGTCCAATCCAATTTTCAAAATATTGCCAAACACCCTCCATTTTTTAAGCCGACACAAGTGGTAAGAGACTTGAATTCAGAGGACAACATGTATAAGATTAAGAGCCCAGTACTCAATATTCGAAACTTTAATAGAACTAAGGAAAAAACTTACCAATATTAGGTGTATGTTTATTTAATTTAATATCGATGGTTTGAGCAATTGGAGGACTAAAGAAGAATAATAAATGAATATATACATTTGGCATATACTTTACAAAATATAATAAGCTAAAAGCAAAAAATTTTGTAGCACCTCAAACTTTACAAAATATCTATTATGCTCTTAAAATTACAAAATTTGTTAATTTATGATTATTGAATCAGAGTACAAATTATGCTCCAACTTAGCTACCTTTAAATAAGTTAAATTGCAATCCTAGAAACAAGAATACGCAGACAACGGTCATAATCACGGTGACCAACAAAAGTACCGTCTCATCAATTTTACAATGGGACCCCCGAGGCCAAGACAGAAGAAGAGTATAGTGAAAAAGAGGATGCAAAAAGGTAATTGTGAACTGGTGATTAGTACGGTGATGTCATCCATACAGTACATACGGTGTACATGAAATATAGACGTTGTGGATCAGATCGAGAGGTAAAAAGAAAAGATTAGGTGATCATGATGACCGTGTCTGATGAATAGGCACCGTACTGTTTGCCTAATAATTTGTACGGTACGGTGCAGGAGTCAGAAATCACAAGATGTAGCCGTTGTTGTGGTCCTAATAGTTTGACAGGATAATATTCTCTCCAGCCCAAAAATTAGTCACTTTTTCTTTTTAGTGTTCAAAAATCATTTACTTTTGCATGACACCCTTTATAATAATTCATGTGAATAATTAATATTAATATTAGTTGAATTTACTAAATGCTGGAGGAAAAGTTTTAAGATAATTAATTTTTAAATATCAACTAATTCATTCTATTATCCAACTTTCAAGGAACTATTAATATATCATTTTTTAAGGTCTCTAAGGGTATATATGGAATTAATTAACTAGTTTAACAGTGTGAAAAATATCTGGGATTATAATTTTGAATTAAGGGAGTGATTTATTATATATCAATCAAATTTGATCTAATTAATCTTTTGGGCCCGAATTGTCTCAATTATAAAACTGTCTCAATCATAAAACTTTCTCCAATGTTCAATTATTTTTCAACAAATTGTTTTCCAGAAACAATCAAAGCATAAAATCAAATTTAATTCGTGCTTTTAACTCAAAAAAAAAAAAAAAAAAAAAAAAATCAGAAACTTAGATATGCATTTTGCCTTTATCCGGCTATTCTTGAAATGTTTACAGAAACAGAATACCTGCAACCAAGTCATTTTTAATGCTTCCATCCCCATCATCCAAACGGCTGATACATGTCATATACATATAGCTAGAGAGAGAAGAGAGGACAGAGGAGACGAATAACGTACCAGGCTTACCTACTCATACAAGTTCGAAGACAATGCTTCCAACATCAAACAATTTTTTTTTTTAGGGATAGTATCTGGAAGCTTTGAAAAATATCAAATTATAATTCTTTGAAACATCAATTCTTTCAAACTTCTTTTTTTGATTGAAATTAACAGTTAATAGCATATTTCACATCACCGTCATCTAAAGGGGAGGGGAAGGGAAGTTTTCCACCAAATCATCATGCACCACTTGCATATAAACGGGTCCATTCCTTTGCTGCATTGTTCAATTGGTAAAAAAATGAAGATTAATATTTATAAAAAAAAAAAAACAAAACATTGACGGCAACAGCTTAAAACTTGAAACCGAAAGCATCACCTGTTTCAACAGCTTCAGCCTCGTTTGTTTTCCAATGCTTGGCAATGTTCTCAGAAAGCGGGTCGTCCGGGTTTGGAGCACTAAGAAGTGCTTGGATGCTATATAAAAAGTGAAGCCCAACATTATTATTATTATTATTATTATTATTATTGTTGTTGTTGTTATTATTATTATTATTCAAATGCAGCTTCCAAGGATTTTTATTATTTTTCCTTCTAATGAAGATGCATCAGAAAAATAATTACGAAACCTGTCTAAATATCTCTTAGGTTATGTTCCTTTAAAGTCAAAGGATGAATGCTTGCCACCACAATCTTCATATTATTGAATAAAATTCAATAACAATAATAAAAAATAAATAAAAGTTCGAGACTAATATTACCTCAAAAGTACAGTTCGGATCTGAAGAGCAGGACTCCATTTGTCTTTCAGAATATCAAGGCATATCCTTCCAAGCTACATCAGAACATTTCTGTTGGACAACAAACAACCAGACAAAACATATAAAGAGAGACAAGCAAGAGAAGCAACGCTAACCTTGTCAATGTTAGGATGGTAGATTTTCGTCAGAAATCGAACCTGTAAGAAAGAAAATCAAAAGAAAAATATAGAGGATCTGCAAATCACATAAAACAGAAGCACAGAAACACCTTGAAACACAAGGCCTTATTCAGGACATGGGACACAACCATACATGGAACCCACCATTCCAGAAATGAAGCATATGATTGCACAATACACAAATTATCAGGATGAGCCAGTATTAGCCAGTATTATGTGAAGAACATGCAAACTTTGATTTGGAATTAACTGAGGTTGAACCGTCAACCAAGTCATCGAAATTGAAATATTGAATGAAAATTAGAGAAATCATATTGCATGATTAATCGAAGTTATTATGAGAATGATACCTTTGCTTGAAAATCAAATTAGATTGCAATTGTCCTGATTCATGCAAGTATGGTTACTATTATCAACTCGAACAGGCAGTACTCAATTTTTTTCAAGATACATCTCCTCTTGAGAGGAATGTCTGCACAATATGGCAAGCAAAATGCAACTCACGTTAACCAGTCCATAGAATTTTACATATTGTAGTTAGAGGTGGCCATTTCACTTCGCCATATAGGGTTTTATCCACCATAACTTTTAGAAATACATGTAACCTACATTGATTTCCTAATAAGGCAGATATGGGAATAGTAAAATTTTACCTATCCGACCAGCACCATTCTGCTTTTGGTCCAAATTTTCTCAGTTGAGAATATGAATCAGGCTCTGGTTGACAATTTTTTAAATGCATTTACATTTAGGGCAGGTTTTAATTTACATATCAAGGTCCAAATGGATTATCATGTATTACCCTACCTCCTTTCATACACAACAAAGCTGAACTCATTACCAGAAGATAAAAGGGGATGAAATAAGAAGGAATCAAACAAACTGCAACGGTCGGTTATGCATTAGGCCTCTAAAATTGGAAAGGGGAAACAAAAAGGAAGAAAAAGATGCTATCTGTCTATCTGCACCCTGCATCACCCCTCCTCCCCCAATTATCTTCCAGTCTTCCTCAAGTGTTAAAATGAATGAACTCCTATATAGATGTGTTCCCAAACAACCCAGCGCTTTTTCTCCTCCTACTTTGATCTTGTGCCAGCTATTTCAGCAATTACACTTTTGTTGGGATAGACCCTAACAGCCATTAAACCTAAGCTGGATATGCAGGCATTTCGTATCAATTTAAATTGGCTGATACAAAATTAGCATCTGAAATTTAACACCTGCATCATGAACCTCACAGCTACGATCCTTCACCAGAAACTTTTTAAATAAAAATGTACTTCCAACTCATGCTAAAATCGAACACTAAATGTCAAAATTTCTTTTATCAAAATGCACCGCACAATTCATAGAATATATGTCACAAGAAAAAGGGAGCAAAGAGAGAGGCAAACCATGGTAAGTAAAATGAGAACAAATGAATGACAGATAGTACCAGTAAACAATAGATTACAAGCATATCCAATGTCCTGACAAAAGAGTATGACAAATTAAATTCAATAACATACCTTTGGTGCAGCCATTGGATATTCTTCTGGTAGAAATAATTCCAGTTTGAAAACCCCACCTAAACCACAATTCCAACCAGCCACATCACATATGACATAACAAATACTTGGAAGAAAAGTGGAAAGAGAAAGCCAGAGTATTTGTTTTTATTTTTAAAAAAGAAAAAACTACAAGCAAACACACAAAAATTATAGCACTTCCATTCTCACATCATTAAGTATTTTAGGAGCAAGTGATAAATTATTCATTGCAAAAGTGGCTAACCCGAATTAAGCAAGATTACAAGACAAATCACAATACATAATCTTAAATCTTTAAGAAGATAGATAACATCACAAATGCACTCAGTAATATTCAGAATTATTTTGGAACTGGAAAACACTTAGAAAGTAAAACCATAAATGAATCAAACAAGAAAATTAATGAAAATCTACCATCGCTATGTATGTAAATTAGTGTCTTCTATCAATACCAGAGTTATACTGAATTGGTACTGTATTGAAGATGCCTATCAGCCAGATTTAAAGCCCCCCTAGCCAATTTTCTCAATTTTGTAGCAATTAAAACAGTGATTGAAGCTAAGAAAAGAAACAAATTCTCCAATCATGAGATGCTATCACAAAACCAAGTATTTCAATGCAACTATGAATTTATCAGAACACAAAAATATCAAATTAAGGTTTTGATCTTGCATTTTTAGTCATCTAAAGAATCACAAATAACAGGCATCCAATTAAATTGCATTGCACACAAAATTAGTAAAAAGGGCACTAGCATACCTTCATATGGAGACTGTGTTGGGCCAAGAATCATCACATTAAAATACCGCATATTATCCTCAGATGGTGAAGCACTTATTCCGGGAGCTGCATTACATAAATCCCAAAATTAACGACTAAAACCCCAAGATTCAATATAATTCAACAAACATGCATATGAGGAAAATTCTACATTAGTTAATATCCTACTTGAAATAAGCCATAATTAACATATTTTTAAACCAAATTATTAGTTCAAGACCAATTAACACAAAACATCAACCCCAAGAAAAAGGGCAAGAAACAAAGGATCAGCAGCTCACCGGGTTCACTGAGAAGACGTTGAGTTTCCTGTTAGATCACATTCAAAATACCGTTATAAACCTCATCAAACAAATAAAACCATCAAATCATATGTAGAAACATAAATTCCAATTAATTACAACAAAAAACCCATAAAACCACACAGGAAAAATACGAAAACAAGAAACGAATGGGCATAATTCAAAGCCCAGATTTACAGGTAGCGAAAATTGACCCTAACGATTTAAACATGCGGCTCAGTCTCTCGAAGTTCATTCACTCCATATACAAATAAATGGTGATAAGCGATAGAAGAAATTTAGAGTTGAGTTTGATTTCGTTTCCGATTCCAATTCCTCATTCTTTTCTTTGCTTTTCTCGAGAACCAAAAGGAAACTAGCCGATCAGAGAAATTGAGAGTAAGATCCCATAAAGGAAAGAGAGATCGACAAACAAACCTTAATGATTCTTCGAGGGAGATTACTGTTAGCCATTTCTTCAAGGTCGATTGCAGAAAACGCTACTTCAAGGGTTTTGAGAGAGAGAGATTGTTTCTCTCACTAAACTCTACAGGTACTATTCGGGGGCAATTCGTGCTTGGTACTTTTTGGGCGGTTTTTATAGCCCATATGCAATGATTTTGACAATTTCCTTTTTTTCTTTCCTTTTTTACTGCTTTTTTACCTTTTACTCCCTCATCGGTACATAAATCGCATTACACAACATCCTTTTATTTTTTATTTTCAGAAAAAAATTTTCTGTAGCTTATATGTATATTGTGCTTAAACAAAAAAAAAATTGATTAACTTCCTAAAAAGACAATGAATGTTTTCTTGATACGAAAGTAGCTTGAGTGTCCTCGGATCACCTATATGTGTGAATTTGTCTTGAGTTCGAAATCTCTACAGTGCAGATTCCTCCTAAATCAACACTTGACTTGACTTTCGATGCGAACGAAAATTAATTAATTTTTGGACCGTTAAATATACATAATCTGAACCCTCATAATAAAAAAAATTAAAAAGATAATGGATAAATTTTTAATAAAAATATATATTTTTTACTATCACAAATTTATATTTTTATTTGATTTAAGGGTGAGTATACAACAATTTTAACCAAAAAATTAATTAATTAAATGTATCTAGTTTAATTTTTGGTTTAATTATCCTGTTCATTAGTTCGGTTTAATTTATGATTTTAGATTATTGAGAAATACGTTGAAAATAAAATTAGTACTTTTAACTAATTTAAATTAATATATTCCAAAAATATCTAATTTAAATTAATAAAAATTTTAATTTTAATTTTCTAATAAGATGTTTAATTTCACCTTGAAATTTTTTCTAGCTCACTTATCCAATGATTTATCCCACTATATATATACATATACACGTGCTTGTTAATTTTGTTATTATTTACAAATTTTTTGAGAAAATTATTATTTTCCTTTAAAGTTTTTGTAAAATAAAATATGCATAGTTTTCGAGATAATGGCTATTTTTATTAATGTTTCTCAGACTCTATATCCCTTGTTAATATCTCATTCTCAAATTTTGACGAATGATTCCATTTTTAAAATTTAACGAAATTCAATAGCAAGTTTGTAAATAAAATTAATAAAAAATTTTAACATCTAAAATGAATATTAGCGACGAATCATTAATTGCGACAAATATAGTGTTACGAACAAAACTCTCAAACACTATTTTCCATTTGCAATAAATATTTACAACAATTACAATATTCAAGAATTAATTTTTTTATAATTGATTGCAAATTTATTGCCAAAAATATATATATATAAAAAAAAATTGTTCAAAAATATTCCCCCTTAATGTGTAGTGTATAGAGTTGTGGTTTCCCTTTTTCATCGACATGAAAGACACCATCATCTTGAATTGTCCAATGGCATGGATTGCATTGCATTCTTGCTTGATATGCCCAAAATACTCCGTGACTGCTATCATTTAGATGAACGTAGCACCATGCTAATGGAAACATTATGTCGTATAAATGCCATGATATGTTTTCACCCGGTCTCATTATATGCAGATTTTGATCATACTTTTCCGTATCACACATAATCTCCACATCATGACTTGCATTATTTGCAAGTACCAATTCTATTTTTGGAAAAACAAAATCCACAATTTGTTCGATTGCAGAAGACTCAACATATGATACAGTTGACAATGATAGAAGAAACACTATGCAAAATATGCATTTCGTATCATTCCTTTCGAAGGTATTCATGACAGTGAACTCTAAATGTAAGGGCGATGATCAATTTTTGAGTACCTAAATCAAAAGGGCAAATAGTCGAAGGAAAAGGGAAAACCCCTCTTTTCCCTTCTCTTCAACCTTGGTTTTGCCCCTTGATCAAGGTGATGTCTGAAAACTAACAATATTGATATTCTGAATTGTAAAATTTCTTATATAATGAAATGCTCGAAGATAATTAAAGTAAATTTTTTATTTTTAGTTGTTTTTCGTTATTATGATTGTTAACTGTTTACAAATGAAAGGAGTTAATTAGTTAGTTGTAAAAAATAATAAATTTCAATTATTTTAACCAATGAAATTTGTGGTAGATAATTAGTTTAAAACAGAAATTATAAATAATAGGGTTATATATATCAATTCCATTTGCTAAATTAACTCTCTATCCAGAAAAATATATTTTTTAAGTGTATAACATACCTATTTCAATTTTTTTCTAGATATTGATTTAAAGCTACTTTTCTTCTATTATAACAATAAAATAATGATACTAAAATCCTTTTTTTATTCATTACTTTTTTTTTAACTAACGATTGATCTTTTCTATAAGAAGAGCTATAGCTTCCTGAATAGATTCAATTATTATTTTTAAACAATAAAGATGATTGGCTCAAGTTGAGAATCTTAATAGATGGAATGTCCATAGTGTCTTTAATAATTTTTATTAGTTAGACGAGAGATATTAAATTTAAATTTGAAACTTATACTCTCTCTCTCTCTTAGTTTAAAAATGAAAATTTGATAAACTTTAATTATTGGAGAGAAAAAAAAGTTTTTAATTAAAAAAAAAAAAATTCACATTATCCCTCCTAATTTAATGATGACTATTATTTGATCGGAGCTATAATTATTAAGCAAGTACTTTTTTTTCATCTTCGTTGGTTATAGTCCAAAAAATAGGTGAAAAATTAAAAAAAAGGAGAGAAGAGAAAAGGCATAAAAAGGAATCAAACCCAAAGCCTCATGCTACATGCCACACTTACATACCATTCAAAACACTAGTCCTCATTTGATTTTAATAGTTGAAATCCATGTATAGCAGAATATGTTGGGAAAATACGCATCAGACTCAAAATAGATAAGCAATATGAGCATTGCAGAAGTAATAATAATCCACAACTTTTCCCTCTTTGTTCCAAATCAAGTAGGCAACAACAATAAGTCAAGACAATAGCAATGATAACAGTTAAGCAAAATAATAGAGAATCATCAATGGATGACAACACCAATTTTTACATGGAAAACCCTCTAAGAAAAGGGGAAAAACCACATGGTTGTAGTCCATTTTAAATCTTCCACTAATAAATTAATCGGTTATACAAAGTTCCTTTCTAGATTAATGAAAGGCTACACAAATATCATCAAGGCATACCCTTGGCTAATACAAATATAATTATCACCGAAATGATGGATTTCAATAATAAATACAAGAGACAAATTGATAGATCTCACCGGTTGAGAGGACCAAATCAAGAAACAAATCTATTCACCTTCTAAAGTTTGGTGAGCAGAGCAATATATCAAAATTTCATCAAAATCGGGTAAAGATCAACCATCTCATCGAGGCAATCAAATTTACTGCTTGATTTTCTTTCTCTCTCTCCAATTAATCTCTCTTGTTTTGTTTCTTTTGTTTTGTGCAGCATCACCTTATGTGTACTGCACTTTGTTTTTCTTTTGCTTTTTATTTATTTCTTCCTTTGCTTGCACCCAAAGCACACACTTGTGCACTTTTTTATATTATTTATTCATCAACTTACAACATATAATATATATATATATATATATATATATATATATATATATATATATACACACGCACTTGAATGGGATCACGCTAATAAAGCTTCCCTCACATTCAAGTGGGGAGGTTCGCCATGCTTGCTATCATCCTGTAATTAATAAGCTTCTCTGTAAGCAAGGCTTGAGTCGTCATATCAGAAGCATTATCATCTATGTGTATTTTTCTCAAGCTGAAATGATTTCGTCTCTAGTATATTTCGAATCCAGTGATACCTCACATCAATAAGCTTTGACCTCGAATGAAAGGTCGAGTTCTTGCTAAAATAAATAGCACTCTGACCGTCGCAAAATAACACATACTTCTCTTGCTCAACTTTGATTGCCAAGACACCACTGCTCCTGCAAAAGTTATCAAGTATCTAGAGGTGGTTTTTCTAGAATCCACATCGCCAACTATGCCTTCATTTATGTATCCATCCAACACAGGTTTACCATTACTAAAGCATAAACATTCTTTAGGAGTGCCTTTGAGATATGAGAATCCATTTCACTGCATTCCAGTGTTCTTTACTTAGATTTGAGAGAAACCGACCAATGACACCAACAACGTGAGCAATATCTGGCCTTGTGCATATTATGCCATACATCAAACTACTAACTATGGATGCATAAGAGACATTTTTCATCTTTTCTTTATCTTTCTCACTTGAAGGACACGGACTGGAACTTAACTTGAAGTGGCCTGCAAGTGGAGAGCAAATTGGTTTTGCATTGCCCGTGTTGAATCTGTGAAGAACTTTCTTAATGTGTTTCTCTTGAAACAACCACAACTTTCTATTCTTCTTTTCTTGAGAGATCTTCATTCTAAGAATTTGTTTTACGGTTCTAAATCCTGCCTTGCAAAGAACATGCCAAACTCCTTTTTCAAATTATCAATTTTCTTAGCATCATGGCACATAATCAACATATCATCCACATATAAGAAAAGAACAATAAAGTTTCCATTTGCAAACTTTTTCAAAAATACACAATGATTAGATGTAGTTTTGTCATACCCATGGTTCATTATGAAGGAGTCAAGCTTTTTGTACCATTGCTTAGGAGCTTGCTTGAGGCCATACAAGCTCATCTTCAATCTACATATTAAGTGTCCTTTACCTTTGACTTGAAACCCTTATGGTTGCTCCATATAAATTTCCTCTTTTAAGTCACCGTGGAGGCAAGCCATCTTCATATCAGGCTGTTCAATCTCGAAATTTATATTGGCAGCTAAACCAAGAAAAACTAAATAGAAGACCTCTTGACCACTGGTAATAAAATTTCTTCAAAATCAACTCCCTCCACAAACAGTCTTGCTTTGTATCTTATCTGTGAGCTATTCTTTTTAGTCTTCAATTTAAACACCCATTTATTTTTCAGTGCTTTCTTATCTGTGAGATTTTTCTAGACGGTACACACGTTATGAAATGAACTTGGAATGTTGTGGCTAACTGAGAGAAAGAGTGAATAGATTTTGTTTTAAGTATTTGATACAACTCTTGGGCAGCACCTTTTAATATAATTGGGAAGAATTTGCACATCAAGTCTTCTAAATTGGTCTGCAGATACATCATAGTTTGGAGACAAGTAACTTCGAGGATCGATAGATCCGTCATAGGATTGGAAAGTAGGAAACTTGAATTTTGGTGGGAAGGTTACGGCTAAGATATCAGCTGATAATGGCAAATCCTATCGAGATCGTAATCCCCTGTTTCTCCTCTCTCTCTCTACACTCTCGGACTAGTTCTTTGACAACTTTTCTGAGATTAGCTTTATTTAAGATCGGCTATGTGTGACTTAATTCTTGGCTATTGGGGATAGTTAAATTGGGAGCCACCTCCAATTTCGCCTCATGGTACCGATTAGATACTGAGTGGCTTTGGTGCTTAGGCAAAGTTGTCGAGAGGCTATATATTCTAGATGAGGACGATTCGCCGGCTTGGTTGGTGTTAGTGGTCTGCCGTTAGCATGAGGGTTCTCTAAGAGGCATTTGAACACAGTGGTGAATTGCAAGTAAGCGTAGCCTAAAGTAGCCGCAACTTGGGGATCAGTTCTTGAGGGAAGAGCGAATGTAGGCTATTGGTCGGCCTTGCCATAGGCGATTTCTTGGCCTTCTATGACAAGATGCTCAATGGGGTTGGTGGCCATGGGAATCGAAAAAAGGCTATAAAAGTTTTTTTTAGGGTTAAAGGTGTGTTCCATACTCACCATACCAATTATTAAACTCTCAGAATTTGAGAAATAGTGAATTGTGAAATTAATCTCTCCTTAGGGTAAATATGAAGTATATATACAGGTCCAAATAATCTGGATAGAATAAGAATTATGAATCCTATATTAACGATTAGTTAGAATTAAATTTAGAAGTCTAATACTATTATTAATATATTTTATTATTATATGATATCAAACACAATATATAATATAGGTTATAATATATGATAATGACTATACGATTATCTATCATCATATATTTTAATATTAAATACTATTAAAATATTATTAAATATAAATATTCATCTGCCAACAACTACCAACCACTACCATTTATCAATTGATATAAATAGTTTAAGTGAACGAGTGTTGATTCAGTTAGCAATTAGAACTAATATT
The DNA here is from genome assembly GCA_947857235.1 of Jatropha podagrica. Classification (NCBI taxonomy): domain Eukaryota; kingdom Viridiplantae; phylum Streptophyta; class Magnoliopsida; order Malpighiales; family Euphorbiaceae; genus Jatropha; species Jatropha podagrica. The sequence goes on along the minus strand of CANUEP010187794.1, from coordinate 49,746 downwards.
GGTAAACATGATCAACCTTTACCATGACTTGTCAATGCGCAGATGACTTGCATATGAATGTGTTACCGTTAAGTTGACAATTTTAGAACATCAACATTATAGATATTTGCTTTAAAAATCAGATTATAGTTTTAATCTGTAACAGAAACCTTCTTGCATATCTGTAGATAAAGAAAGGTTTTTATGCAAGTATGATAACAAATTTTTATGAAATATTTTATGTTAAGATAGGATGAAAATGAGAATGAGAAATGACACCGTTATAATTTTTTTATCATTTGTAGGATGTGTGTGTGTGCATTTTTTGATACACATCATACCATATATGGCTTTTGCTATTGCATATCTTGGTGAATTTAAGAAGCACATTTTAGCATTACAATTTTTTTCATCATATCTCAATGAGATAGAATTTTATAATGCATTTCATGATCATTTTATTATTTTTGAATAATATTATAAAAGATTATTTCATCATTTAATATTTCTCTGTGAATCGCGTGGTTCTAATACTACGTGTTACAAAGGTGATTAAACAAGCATAAATTAAGAAATTAAAAACAAAAGTGAGGTCAATGGTGGATATTATGGTAAAGTTCGTTATAATTCCATCAGTGTCACTGAGCTACTAAGTATTGACATAGTTAAACACAAAACAAACACAAATTTATCAGTAAAAAAAAAACAAATGCATGAAGCTTACTTATTTAGAAATTGTATATAAATTTTCCAAATGATAAAATTATCGATTAAACATCAACATTAGGAAGGAAGCCCATATCCAAAAGAACTTGTCCACATTGAGGGTTAGCTTCCTTCTTCATATATCCTAAAGGGTTAGCGTATCGGCTTGCTTGAACCACTCCAACATTTTGGGAAAGTAAAACACGTGCTCGATCCGTACTTTTGAATGGTTCTATACAGTCTGTCATTCCACTCTTCACCAACCTAACCTCACAAATATCTTCCTCGTGTTCGCCCTCCACCGGTAGCCGGTAAATGCCCTGCGGATCAGTCTCTCCCTCCACCGCGTAAGTCAGTGTGTTGTTCTCTCGGATCTTGCATTCCAACTTCACTACAGCACCTGAAATTTATTGCAAACTAATTGAGCTATAAGTTTATGGATGAGAGAAAATTAAGAAGAAAAAAAAAAAAAAGAAAAAGCAAATATTGATTCACCTTTGATGGGCTCACTGAGCTTGGTTTCGAACTCGACGCGGCAGACGTCGCAGTAGACTTTTCCTTCAACAAACATGCTGGCTTCCGCGAAGGCGTAGCTAAAGAGAGAGGAGAAGCAAAGAGCAGAGACAATGAGGGCAGCAAAAGTAAACCTCTTTGCCATTTTTTTACTGAGTTTACGTTTTACAGCTCTGGTATTTGATCAATGTAATACTGATGTCGGATCATTATGTGGACAATAACTTTATTTTATAAGGAGAATGGTTAGGTAAAACTGTTATTTTTGAGTGGTAGATAATTCAAGTTTTCTATTTAAAGGTTAAATAAATAAGGAGAGAGACTCGTTCAATGCTATCACGTGATTGTATATTGCAAGATGCAAAAGTTTTTTTCTGGTTATTTTTAACCAAAATGTTTCCAAATTAGTTGTATTTAGTTGGGTTGTTGTCTGTCGATATATTTTTTTGGTTATTTTGTTGCAATTATAGCAAGTCATCTAAATTTAATTAATTACATTTAATATGCAATAACTCACTTGACATCACCTAGGTTCAGTTGACAACACATATTGAATGTATAAGAAAAGCTATTGGATCTAATTTCTATTAACACACCTGTAAAAAGAGATAAAGAGTGTTAACTGTAATCAAGTTCTGAACCGAATTAGACGGTCTAGTAATAGGATTTGGATACTAATGATTTGGAAAAAAAGAAGAAAGAGATATGTCAAAATGGAAACTAATAAAATATATTTAATAAGTGCATGTGTGTGTATATATATATTGTACATATGTAAATATTGCAATTATAAATTATTTTAATATAGTCTAATTGATTTTTCTACTAATATGAGAAGTGAAAAGTTTCGAATTTATTTATTTTCAATATATAAACTGCCCATACATACAATCCAATCAATAACTATTCCCTTATTTCCAAAATATAAGTCATTTTAAAGTGGTTATTTTGTTCGAAATATAAATTATTTTGAATATTTTAAAGAATAATAAATAATATTTTTTTAATATTACTTTTATTTATATTAAATACAATAACTATTTTTATAAATTATCCTTAATTTTGAGATAAAATATAATTTTATTTGATTTTATTATGATTTAAGAAAATTATTTATTTTCTTTAATCCCCATGCAAAAATAAATGATTTATATTTTGCACAAAAATATTATTATTTTTTTAAAATTATCATTTAGAAATGTTTTGTCTTTTTCTTTCTTTTTTCAGTCAATAGATAATTAACACGTTCGTTTTATGTGTCTTTGTTAGATTGCCTTTATGTAAAGGTCCATCATATAGTAGGTGCCGGTAAATGTTACATCCTCGTCCGTCCGCAAATAAGTATGGTATTTGCATTTTTTTTCATTTTTTAAAAAACTCATTTAATTTGTTCAATTTCAAGTAAATTATTAAATAAATTGACTATATTAAGTTTATTTATTATAAAGAGAATTTTTTTAAAATTATAATAATTAATATTCATCATTTTCAAATAATAAAGATGAGAAAAAAAAAATATTTCTAAGTATAAATGTTGCACTTATTTGTAGTAATGGTACTTTTGCAGACATCACCCTTATTCGTGGCGGGAGGTAGTATAATTTCATTTTCTTTTGATTGAATTTTTGTTTCCATTTTTTTAGACGGTGATTGATGGGTTACATGCTCGTGATTAAAGATATCGAATTTTAATATTTAATAAAAATATAATTTTAAATATTGTTAAAATAAAAAAAAAACTCACTTATACTAAGTGATGGCCCTATGTATAAACCAAACTAATAAAATAAATTCCAAATGATTTTTAGTTAATTAAAAATTGAAATAAATTCAAAATCAATCTCTTAATAGATATATATAAGTTCTATTCTTTAGCCTCCATGTTCATGCAAATTTCAGCTTCTTCATCAAGCTTAACTTTCTTCCATTGAAGGAACTCTACAAGGCCTTGTAAAGCAGTTCTCACATCACTACTCTTCATTAGCTCTCCTAAAACTTCTTCATTAGTGACTTCAACATTGTCTATGAGCTCTTCAATTTCTTGAAAAAGCTTGTGATGTTGAATTCCAAGATAATGGGAAACTAATTTCTTGAATGTAAAAATATTACAATATGACATTTTGACGTGCATATCTATACGACCATAACGCATCAAAGCTGGATTAACCCTTTCCTTTTCTCTGGCTGTGAAGATGATTATATATTCATTTCTACAGTGTGACCAAAGTCCATCACTGACTTGGAGTAGCTGTAAGGTTGCTTGCTGTGTTCAAAAGCACATCAAAATTAATTATTTGACTACATTTAAAAACCTGATTTTTGTACAAGAAAAATCAAATCAATTGAATTGTTTATATAAAAAGTAAATTGAACTGTAAACTGAATCGAATAAGTTTTTACATAAAAGAAACTAATTACTGAATCAATTGTGTATAGAACCAATAATACATTTGTTTCTGTTTGATTTTTCAATTTTGACTTAATTTTTTTGTATTAAATCGTTTTCAGAATTTTTAGGGTTTTCAGTTTTGTATAATAAAAATAAAAAAGATTTCAATTTCTTTTATGAAAACTAAAACCAAACCATTAAAAAAAAAGACTCAACTTATCAATTCAATTTGATTTGGGTCCATTTGACAGTATTAATTGTTAGCTGCTTTACTAGTCATTAGCTATTAGCTTTTGGCAGTAGAGTTTAAATTAGAAGTGTTGAGTAAAAATAGTTGTTTAGTTAGCTGTTTAATTTAAAATTACAAAAAAAGACACTAGCTGTTTAATTAGATGAATTTAAAAGAAAAAAACAATGGATATAATTGTAAAAAAAAATAATTAATCTCCATTAAGAGTATTCTCATTTCATAAAAAGCTACCTCAAAAAGTTATTATAAAGACTACGTTACTGCCCAATGCTACAATTAACATAGATAGATTTTTGACTTGTCGAAATGTTAAAAATTGACTTAAAAATATTTGCGGCCTCAAATCAGTTTTACTGAATTCTACTCATAACTATGCACCAAAAAGAAATTCGTACTAACCTGATCTTGATTATGATTCTCTGGTTGTACATTGCAATCAATATCCTTTATCACAAGTATTGATCGATTGGGAATGTCATCCATAAGTCGGTGAAAGTTGAGATGAGGTTGGCACCACATTGTTGGATGTAACTCATAAATGTCATATTTCATGTGATTAGCCATAGCTGCAATTAATCTTGATTTGCCTGAGCCAGTAGGTCCATAAAACAAGTAACTCCTATTCCAAGCTCTCCCAATCCTTCCATACATTTCCTTAGCCTTCATAAACATGTTCAAATCATCTAAAACACTTTTCTTCATCTCTGCATCCATAACAAGATTCTTGAATGTCGTTGAGTTATCAAATGTGTCGTCTACTTCCCAATTCCATTGACGATTAAAGTTAGAAAGCTGAAGTTTTTGAACCTTGTTTCTTGGTTCTTTTCTCTCCAAGATGTAAGGCAAGTAGAGATTTAGAACTATTTCTTTATATTGCTTGTGAAAAGATAGCAGATAGGATCTTAGTTCGGATTCTGAATTAGCATATTGAATTCTAAAATCAAAATGTCCAGATTTAAAGAAAACCAACTTCCAACTTACTTGTACATTTCGAAAAACATCGTGTATTTCTTGATCTTTGTCAATGGTTGTCGTTTTGTTCTCCTTCGAAGCATTTACTATGGTGCTTAAATAGGTATGAGCAGCCTGAAAAAGTTGGTTATGGTGATGATCTTGATATTCTTCTATAACAATGGTAAGGATTTGATGAGAAGAGAAATGGGTAGAAATTATGTTTTGGAGAGAAAACATTTTGTAGGAACTTTCGGGAATTAAGGTATGAGGATAATATGGGATTTGAAGAAGGATTTTGCTTAAAAGGTAGAGATTAGAGAAAGATTTGGTATTGAAAATTAGGCATGCCAGACTAATTCTATTCTGACTAGTCTTTAACTTGACTTTCAAACTAAACTATTAATCTTTTGGAGACTCTTTCATTTGGCATTCCCAGGACAAGACTTTTCCAATTGCTTGAGTTCCAAGAAGCTCTTTGACTGATTAGTCATGGTGTGATAATAAAATAAATAGTTAATAAGACTTTTAAAGAAAAATAAATTTCAAATTAGATAAATTAAAATATTTTACTAACTTTTAATATAGGTTTAGGGGTAAATGCATGTACATAAATTATTTGTATTCAATCTTCCAATAAAAAAAAATTTAATTTTTACCATTAAAACTTTTTTTTTAAAATTTATTTTTGATATAAACTTAAAATAGGGAGAACAAAACTAATATAAATATTGTCTCAACGAAGATTAAGACAAGTGGTCGAAAGACCAACAAAAAGATGGGTTATTTTCATTGGAGGGACCTGGATTATAAGGATAATCACTTAATATGGTACAATCTTCAATTTGAATCTGTAAAATGTTCAAACTCCTCAATTTGTAATAATAAAATATCTTTCGCTGCAATTGTGAAATTCCAATGGCTAGATTGTCATGTATTTCATGCATGACATTTTTATTTGATGAGAAAATCTCTTATTTTCCATATCAGCATTTCTCTCTCTCCTCCATCTCAGCAACCACAACCATTGGCAATGGCTGCTCTCCAAAACACTCCGATTTCACTTCAATCCAAAATTCCACTATTTGCACGGCTTTTTCTCTGAGCCTCTTCTTCTCTTTCACTTTTCCCTCTTTCAACCTCTCTTCCACCACCGGCCACCGTGCACGTGGAGGCGATGCCACCGGAGCAAAAATGTCAGGCACTACGGTAGCTCTAGCAGGGTTTGCAAAATCAAATAACATTCTAGACTCAACTGCCGCCGACATAGAAAAAATCGAGAAGCTCTTCTCCGATCCACAGGTGGTGGATTTTTGCAGTAATCCAACAATCAACGTGGAGAAGAAACAAGAAGCGATAGACGAAATCGGCAAGTCATCGGCCTGCAGCCACACACGCGAAACGCATCAATTTGGAGAAAGAAATCCTAAAGGAATTCGAACTGGTTTATAACAAAATAACCAATATAAAGCTTGCGATTGTGGCTTCATTTGTGAAATTGGAGTCACAGCACTTAGCGCAGATAGATCTCTCTTAATCAACAAAGTGAAGAGAGAGAAGGGCTAGGTTCCGGTTGCTAAGATGGAGGAGAGAGAAAAATGTTGACATGAAAAATAAGAGAGTTTCTCATAATGTCACGTGTGAAATACGTGGCAATCCGGCCATCGGAATTTTACAATTGCAGTGAAAGACATTTTATTGTTACGAATTGTAGAGTTTGGACATTTTACATATACAAATTAAATATGATACCCCATTAAGTGATTATCCCTATAGTTCAAGTCCCTCCAATGAAAATAACCCACAAAAAGGTACAATCAATGAAGATTTGATTCTAGTATGTGGCATGAGTAATCTTTTCTTTTAAATTAAAAAAAAATAATACTAAAATTTACCACTAAGTAATTAATTAATGAAAATATAAATTTTTAAAAAATTATTCTTATCTTATTCTTTTTTTTTCTGAATATATGGTCTGATATATTTTCATTTCAGTAAAAAAAATTATTTTTTATTGGTTGACTCATGAGTAGCCCGATAAGCCGAGTCTAATTATGTCAACATGCATGAGTCTAAAATTATTATTTGACCTTCTAAAGATGTAAATATTTTTCTTGTTACCATGTCTTGACTCTCTATGTTTGATCAAACATTCAATTAAAATGGTAACATCGTTACTAATCTTGTAAATCGATGCTTCCATATTTGATTTTCTTTGGAAATGAAAATAAAAAAACATCGTTTATATTAAGAATTATAGTTAAATATAAATACAATATCAACATTAATTCATCTTATCGTAACTATGCAAGTGTAAAAATATAGGGAAAAACAGACATTTTTGGATAAAGTTAATAATAATAATAATAATAAATGAAATCCTACTCTAAAACTGGTTCTTGCTAGTTCTAGCCTTGTCCTGTTCAGCTAGCTTGTAGCGAAGAAAGTTGACCAAGCCTTGGAGAGAAACTTCAGCATCAAGACTCTTCATGAGCTCTACTGCTACTTCTGCAATGCTGACTTCAACCTTTTGTAGAAGCTCTTCAATCTCTTTGTAGATTATGTGATGGCGAATTCCGAAATGGTTAAAAGCCAATTGATTAAATGCTGAAATTGTGCAATATGACATGTTAATCTGCATATCAATTAGACTACTTGGCTTTAACAATTCAGAAACGATCTCTTTGTTACTTGTTGTCAACACCAGAACTTGCCCTCCACCACAGTTTGACCAAGCCTCATCTATGAGCTCCATCAGTTTCACCTGACAACAAAACAATAATATTGCAATTAATACATTATTAATTGATATCCGATAAACCAAAAAAGAAAGAATCGATACTTACAAGTGTTTTACCGTTGTCTGCTGATTGATCTTCCGATTCTTTGTTCTGTTGTTGGATACTATAATCAATATCTTCAACCACAAGTAAAGATTTACTAGAGCTATTACAAATTAGTGACCTAAAAAATTCAGGATCGTGTTCAAATAATTGTAATAAATTAAAGTCGTATATATCAAAATTCAATTGATTAACCATTGCTGCAATCAAGCTCGACTTGCCAGTTCCAGGAGGACCACATAACAAATAACTACGTCTCCATCCTTTTCCATTACTCCTGTAACATTCCTCACCATTAATAAACCTATTCAAATCATTAGCAACCACTGCTTTAATCTCCGAATCGATTGCAAGAGTCTTGAATGTTATGGGGTGATCGAACTCAAAAGGGTATTCAGAGACACCACCACAATCATATTCTACTTGATAGAGTCTTATTTCCTTGCATTCATCTATAATAGTTTTTGATAGCTTGTAAATATATGGCAAATAACAATTCAATACTTTATCTTCATTTTTCTTTTCAAAAGTTAACTCATAGTATCTTATGTAGTATTCTCTCCTATGCCGAGATGCTTCAACATGTCTGAAAACTAATCTCCACTTAACTAGAACATTTTCGAAAACATCAGTTAATTCTTCATTTATGTTCAAAGCAAATACTGGTTTCTTCATATCTCTATCTCTTATGACTCTCAATTTCTTAAAGGAAGAGGACAATTTAGTGCCTAAATAGATTTCAACAGCGCGAAATTCTTCGTTAAGTGCGCCATACTCTTGATCATCCTCTATAAGAATACTGCTTTGTTGAGAAGAGAAATGGGGTGAAGACTTAAGGATGGAGAGCAATTTTGGAATAAGTATTGCAGAAGCAGCAAAAGAGGCCACTGTGGTGAGAAGTTTTGCTGAGGTTTGGGTATTTAGATAGGAATTCATTTTTTTTTTTTTTTTTGGGAGTGGCTTTGATATGTAAAGAAAGAAGAGTTTCTCAAGAAAGATTTGTATATTTTTGGTTAAAAGTGTTTTCTTATAGAAGTTCTTTGTTTGATTTTTCGTTGCTCAGTCCTTTGAAAAAGAAAAGGAATAAGACCCTTTTGAGCTGTTATGATTTGATTTTTCAACACCAAAATAATTATTTACAGGGCCTTCTTTAATGTCTCAATAAAATTGATAGACTAGCTATATAAATTATCAAAGTTGACCAAATCAAAGAAAGACATTTCAAGGTTTGGCTACGGGGGTTTTCCTCAAAGACTTGGTGGTGAAATCAAAACTTCAAAATCTTCTGATATTGTCCAATTCTTTGCACCAGAAGACTGGAACAGATTTATATAGAATTTTCTTGGCTTTTGCATTATAAAACATAACCTAAAGAAAACCTTCCCAATACAAAAATTCCTAAAAACAAAATGCCCAACCCAAGAATAGTTGTCCCCATTATAGCCTCTTTTGCTGCTTCAGCAATATTAATTTCCAAAGCGAATATTTTTTTCAAAATCTTCTGCAACCTTTCTCATCATTTCTCTTCTCAACTCACTCTTGTCATTGAAGAATTCTACTATCATGAGCTGTTTCTTGCTGTTAATACTTATCTGGGCAAGAAATCGACAGCATCTGCTCGAAGACTAACCGCAATCAAGAAAGAGATCGAGAAAAACATAGCAATCGGTATAGATAGAAATGGAGAAACTTTCGATGTTTTTGAAGACATACAAGTAAGGTGGAAATTGACTTCTATAGAAGATACTGAAGTTAGGTTAAAATGCTACAATTTAACTTTTGACAAGAAACACAAAGACAGAGTGCTAAATTCTTACTTACCTTATGTTATGCAGCAAGCAAAGACTATTGAAGAACAAAACAAGAAAAGAAAGATCCACATGCTTTTCGGTTCGACATGGCAATCATCGATCGAATTGAACCACCCTATGACCTTTGACACCATTGTGATGAATACAGAACTTAAGCAAGCAGTAATGGATGATTTAAAAACATTCATGAATGCAAAAGAATACTATAAAAGAATAGGGAAACCGAAGAAACGTACTTACTTGATATACGGTCCTCCCCGGACAGGCAAGTCGAGCTTGATTGCTGCTATGGCTAATTACTTAAATTACAACATACATGAAGTAGATTTATCAGATTTTCAACCCGGTGAGGATATAAGGAACTTGCTGCTTCATTATATCACCCGTTCTGTACTTGTCATAAAGGGTGTTGATTCAAAAACAGAAGCTACAGACAACTTGACTGAAGTTGAAAAACAGGCACTACTGTTGAAGCTACTGAGGGTCATCAACGGACTTTGGTTGCCTCGAGGGAATGAGCTTATCATTGTCATCAAAAGTAATGACAGAGAAATGCTTGATCCAACACTGTTAATGCCTGGTCGGATCGATATGCAGATTCAGACATCATATTGTACAGCTCCAATGTTCGAGCAGTTTGTCAACCGTTATTTTCAGGTTTTCTTTCGCAAGGTTCCTGAAGAGATTGAAGAGCTCCTGGAGAAGGTTAAAGTAACACCTGCGGAATTAACAGCGGAGCTAACAAGGAGTGCTGATTATGAAGATTTCCGAAAAAAGCTTTGCCAAATTCGTTCAGCAGAAATTGGAGAAAAATGACAAGATAATTGCATGAATTGCTTACATTCTTTTGGCAGAGCCAGCAATTCAAACTCTCTTGATCCATATCAACAAGAATTATGATTATCCCACTGCTCTGTTTCATTATTTGTTACAGATAGTCATCTATCTCTCTTTATTTCTTCTTCTTATTTATGTTTCTTTCTTACCATATAAGAAAACTTGAAGCAAATTTTGGCCTTTTCACTTTATTTTTTATTTTTATTTTTGAAAAAAAGATATCAAATAATAAAAAAATAAAAAAAACTGCAAAAACAGAGAAATGGAGTTCATTTTTTAGCGTTAGTAACTCAAACCATCTATTTTGATTTTTCGATAATTCCAGTTTAATAAATATATTTAATTAAAAATATTTTACACATTGAAGGGTTAATTAACAAAAGAATATAGTTTAGACAAAAAACTTAAAAAGTTACCAATTGTCCCTAGCAAAGATTGACATTTTGAAGATTCAACAAGAGAGTAGCAGTTCGGGTTAGAGTTGGTAATCACCATTCAACAGTCAACACATGAAAAGTTGAATCCCTGTATTAGATAATCCCAGAACAGAAAATTCTATTGCTCAGACTCTTTTGCTCATATAAATCAATGCTCAAAATTTTTTAGGCAAATGTACACCTGACTATAGTTGACAAATATATAAAAAATAATAATTTTTCGAGACAAAAAATAGACCATCTCTATAATAATCAATATCTTCCTGTTAATGCATATATGATAGGAATAGAATAACCCAAATCCTGCTGCTAATGTGCACATGACTGGAACAAATCAACACCAGCAGAAAACAATAAGGTACAAAAAAAAAAAAAGAGAAAATCTCAAAATCCTCTCTCAAATAACGATAGTACAAAGTTGAGGGGAAATCACCCTTCATCCTACCACACACTGAAGAACTAGGACACTCCATCAGCTTCACTGCAAAAATAAATGATTCATGTTCATAAATTTGAACTGTAAAAATAAATGATTCATGCTCATTTAAGTACAGAGTACAGACAGTACAGACAGTAGGTGACCGACTCACCTCTGCATCTTCGCCACCACCAGCTTTGCCAGAGGTTTCCATTTTCTGATCTTCTGCCAAAATAAAATGAAAATGAACATGAAAAATAAATGGTACTCACGAGAATCAAATCATATATTTACTGGTCATGAAGAACAAACAAACATCTAAAAAAGAACGCTTGAATGAAATTTGAAAACCATTCACCATTAATACACGAGAATCAACTAAATAGCTTATAATGAGTTGTACTTATCTTTAATACAGAATGGCCTAAGCCATTTAGATTGGTTCACCCTTCTCATTATATGGCATTCACTTAGTTTGTTTTTATTAGATGTGGGATTACCCACACTTCAACACTTTTAGGTGCGAAATGACTTAATATTAGACGTAAATAAAGAGTTTTTTCCCTTCTATTTGATGACCTTACTGGAGTGGCTTGCAAATGACAATTCCGAGAACCGTGTTAAAGGGGCAACCATATGAACACAAACAATTTCAGGAATGCCAAAAGTGAAATATACCGCAATATGATCACTTCGTTGACATTATGTTTAAAGACAAATTGATTCTTCTTGAAGACGCCATCCTTCAAGGCGGCTGTTAGTGAGCGTACTGTGCCAAAACCCATATTTAAGAATCAACAAACACAGAAGGTGGCTTATTGAAGAAGATTCAGGCACCATATAAAAAGAAATAGAATGAAACCCTAAAAGAAGCCAAGAGGGGGAGATCAGAACAGACTATAAAAAAAAAAAAAAAAAAAAAAAAAAAAAAAAAAAAAAAGGAAAACAGAACAGGGGAGATATATATCAAAAGGGAAATGAAAAGGAAAATCAATCAAGCAACTCTTGAAGATCAAAGGAACAAGGGATATTGCTAGGATCAAATATCACCTCTCACGGATTATTCAAAGTTTGAAGATACTTTTATTGCCGATCATCTGGTTTGATAGTGGTGTATTTATCTTAATGATAAATCTTGCTTCGTCTTGTAAGAATTTCCTAGTCGAGCATGATTTCTTTTTAAATTTAGTTATGAGATTTATTCTAAATGTAACTTAATTGACTTTAACTATTTTAATGAATGGTTTGTTTCTTGATTCAATATATGCTTTTGCATATTGATTGTGAATAAACAGGGCCCATTATTTGCTTACCTTAAATATTTAAGGAGTTCGAGAGATACTACTTAATTATCTAATCTCATATTATTAAACCTATAATATTATATCTAGAGATAGACCGATTTCTTTAAGGATCCTAAGAGTGTCACCAACTTAAAGGGTTTCAATCAGTCTAATACCACGAGAGTAGGTATTTTATTGATCCTAATATGTTTTTTTTTTCTTTGAGGAATAATCACTAGATTATCTTATAAATCAGTGTTCCCAAATAATGTTGCTTGCTTCCTTTGATTGGTTGTTTAATTAAAATCGTAAAAATAGGTTCATTGTTCAAATCTATTCTTGAAACCGAATCTCTTGATAACTGTATAACATAAAGGCTGGTACTCGATTAATCCAATCCCTATAGAAATGATAATCTTTTTATATTAGTTGTGCGATCCGTATACTTGCAAAAAACATATATCCCACTTGTTTTTCGTAGATGATTCCTTGTTGTTTTTTAATGCCCTTGAGTGAAGATTATTTGTCCATTTATGCAAAAGCATCAGGAGAGACTATAAATCTTAATAAGTCAGCCCTGTTGTTTAGTGCTAATACTGATCAGTCTATGAGGAACTGTGTTTCCAGCTCTCTTATGGTCCAAGAATCTCCTTCCGTGGGATTTTACTTGGGGCTGCTTTCCTTGGTGGTTAGAAATAAACAAGAGATGTTTGGCTTCATAAAGGATAAAATTTGGAAAAGCTTACAAAGCTGGAAGAAACTCCTCCTATCATGAGCAGGGAAAGAAGTGTTGCTCAAGTCTGTGGTGCAAGCGATCCCTACTTACACTGTCAATTTTCTCCTTCCCTAAAATTTGTGTGCCGACTTACAAAGACTTATGAACAAGTTTAAGTGGGCTTCTGGCTTTAATGGTAGTATTAGCATTGCACTGGGAAGCACTTTGTTGTTCAAAATCCTTTGGCAGTCTCAATTTTTGCCACTTACATGAGTTCAATCTTGCTTTGTTGGGGAAACAGTTATGACGCTTGCTTGTCTTCCCAAACACAATGGTGGCGAGGCTATACAATGCCAGGTACTATCCCGATTCTTCCTTTTTTGATGCAGCTTTGGGTTCGAACCCAAGTGTTATCTGGAGTAGCCTTCGAGCTACTATCTCGTTGCTTCAGACTAGCAATCGTCTTAGGGTGGGCAACAGCATGTCTATCTCCATTTGGACTGATCACCCCTGGCTCCCTGATGCTCTTAATCCCTATATCGTATCTGCTCGACCTTCAGCATGTGAGTTATTCTCTGTCAGTTCTCTTATCCAAACTAATGACAAATGTTGGGATAGAGACACTTTGCAGAGTTTATTCTCGGACAGGGATATAAACTTGATTTTACGGATCCTTTTGTGTAGTCAAAGTAGAGAGTATGGTTTGCAATGGTGTGACGAAAGGAGTGGAGTTAATTTGGTTCGTGGTGCTTATAAAAGCTGAGGTCAGGAGTCCTTATGACCTCCCCTATAATGATGAAACCATTCTAGGTCAAGCTCTGGGCTCTACAAACTCCCCCCAAAAGTGCTTAACCTTATCTGGCGCATTGGCACGAGATCAATTCTAGTTTGTCAAGCTTTGACAGCTTGTGGTATGGATGTCGATTGTATGTGTCCTATGTGTGGTTTACAACTGGAGAGTTTAGCGCATGTGTTCATAGATTGTTCTTTTACCTGAGATTGTTGGCTACAAGTATTTAATGGAGCATTAGCAATTTTTGTCATGCAGAGGCCTTGCAAGATACTTGATTGGTTAAATAATGTTTTCGCAGCTCACTCTATCTAGGACGTCAACGATGCATGCATGACGCTGTGGGTCATCTGGCAACACAAGAATGAAATGCTTGACTGATTGGCAGACCTCTTAGCTCAAACAATAGATATCTTCCCCCTCTAGTCCTCCTGGGTCAATTTTTTAAACAAATCCTCCATTGGGCTACATAAAATGTAATGTAGATACATTGTTTCATGCCTATTCTCCAGTGGTTGGTGCTGGTTGGGTGCTACGCAATGAGGAAGGACAAGTTCTTAATGCATGGCAAACTGCTCTTGTTGGTGGTAGAACCTCTCTCCTCGAGCCGAGTAAAGTAAAGACTATGTCCTATAATCATGTTATATTCGAGTCAGATTCCATCCTGCTAGTGCAAGCTCTTCAAGGCCAAAACATAGATGACTCTTATTTTGGTAATATTATCTCTAATGTACATACTTTCTTCAAGAACTAGTCTCATGTCTGTGACTTTTATTAAGCGGTTAGCCAATAAAGTTAGCTCACCTATTTAGCAACTAATGTCTATTCTTTATCTGATCTAAAGGAGTGGGGTTCTGTTCCTCCTTTACTTATTGCCACTTATGCTCTTCTTGATTTACAGTAATGAAACTTTGATTCGTTGGATTTATATTTATTCATTTCAATTTAAACTAAAACAATCAAATGTTTACTGCCATGCTGTTCTAATGTTAGGGTACTGTTTCTAAAATTTGTATATGATGCTTTCTATGTTATAAATAAGTAAGAATAAGCTCGAAATGAATTCACTTTAGGGTTTCAAAATAAAGCTGCTTCAGTTCTTTTGAAACATGACAGCCAATAACGAAACAAAACCTACTTCTATAGGACTAGAAAGCTAACCTACTGCTTGATTAGCATTTATATATTGTATATAATATAGTTACATATAAATATAGTTTAATAAATTTAATTAGTTATATAAATTAAAATTGTTAAAAAATTTAATATTTTATTTTTAAGGCTTAATATATTGAACTTTACAGGTTTTTACGGTTTCGCCTATTTTGATCTTTTTTTTTTGTCAATTTTATTCCAATTTTGAATAAGACTCTCAACTGCAGTTAAAAATAGAATTGCAAATAAAAAAGTATTCTTATCATTTTATTTCTTAATTATTTTTAATTAACACATGTATTAAATATTATATTTTCCAAATTTGAACATAATTAGATATTGAAATAAATTTAAAATTTTATTTTTATTATTAATTTTTAAAAAAGAACGAAATACTTTTTATTTGTAATCTCATTTTTAACTATAATTTATTAGAGTGTAATTATAAAACTAGTAAGGTTATACATTAGGCTTATTATATAAAAGATAGTTACTATTTCATATTTAAAGCATTAAGAAAATTTTATTTCAATATAAAAGATAGAAGAATGATAACATGAATTTTACATATCTTGCAATGATAATGAAAGAACATGAATCAAAACAATAAGTCGAAAAAGAAAATATTACTTATATTTTGCTATGTCTTTTCTCTAAATATATATTTATTTACATACATATATGGTTCTATATTGTATATAAAAGTGAAAATGAAGAAGAATAATGAGATCACCGATATTGTCATTGTAAAATTTAAAATATTCTAAAATAATTTTAATTTTAACTTAAAAATAAATATAATATTTTTATGATTTGATTGAAATTTTTGACTTTTTTTTAGTAGATAAATAAATATAGATAATTAAATTTTTTAAATTTTTACTATTATTATCTTATTGTGTCTAATTATATTTTATTTCATTATAGTATTATGCAAATTTTTAATAATAATTTAATAATTTTTAATAATTTATTATTATTATAATTTATAATTTTGTGTCAACATTATTATTTTAAATAACATATGTAAATGAGGCCATATCTTATATAATTCACATCCTATTTCTATTAAAGAATATAATTTTATTAAAAAATTTTAAAACGCTTTCATGATTTTGATTGGCTAAAAAAATAAAACTAAAAATTTATTATTATTTATAAATATATAATTTGATTTATTAGACTTTTTTCTATTGTTGATGTATATTTATTTACTATAAGAGATTATAGTAAAAATTATTAACAAAACATGTAAATTAATTATAAAACGTATAATAGAATGTATATGATGAATTTTATAAATCAATTTTATTTTTCTTTAAAAAATAAATTGAAAGCAACTAATGTATAATAAAAACTGTATGGATCAGTATATTAATATAGAATAAAAAAAAATATATACTGTATATATAAAGTGTAATATAATTTAATCACTCATTTTAAATAAAAATTTATATTTTAATATTATATAAATAAAAAATTAAATAAATATAAAAAATAAACATATAACGAGCATAATCAATATGCAACGCACTCCATAAAGAAGATTAGTACTATATATAAAAGTGAAAATAAGCAAAAAAAAGACTAATATTATATATAAAGGTGAGAATGAGGGATGAATAATGAAATTTCTTATATTATCCTTGTAAAATTTTATATACTCTAAAATAATCTTAATTATAGCGAATTGAAAAATTTTAGCATAAAAATATATATCCTCTCTAATTTGATTAGATATTTTTTTATTATTTTAATAGATAAATACATATGGATAATTAAGCATTGAAAAATTTAAAATACTATTATTATCTTATTATGTCTACTTATGTTTTATCTCATTATATTATTTTATAAATAATTAATGAAAACTTAATAATTTTAATAATTTATTATTTTTTTATTATTACTATAATTTATTTTCAACATTCTTATTTTAAATGAATATGTGTAAATATGAGGCATTTGAACATTTTTATTTTTTAAAATTTATTTTAAATAGATATATAAATATATCTAGATGATTAAGATTTTGATTTAAAAATTATATGGTGAAATTTCCTTAATTACAAGCACTCTAATTTGGTTGGCCAAAAAGATAAAAAATATTATTTTTAAATATTTTAAATTTGATTAATTATATTGGTTTCTTATTTAATTCAAATTCGATTTTTTTCTATTAAGGAATATAATTTATTAATAAATTTTTTAAATAATTTCGTGATTTTGATTGATTAAAAAAATAAAAATAAAAATACTATTATTTATAAATATTTAATTTAATTTATTAGATTACTTTCGTATTTTATTGTTATAGTATAGTTATTTACTAAATGATATTATAGTGAAAGTTAATAAAACATATAAATTAATTATAAAATGTAAAATAAAAATTATATGATGATTTTTATTAGTTAATTTGATATTTAAATAAAAAATAAAAGTAATTAGCGTATAATAAAAATCATATGAACCAATATGTTGAAGAAAATATAAATGATATTTTATATTTAAATTACTATTTTAAAGGGAGAAATAAATATATCAATTTTGTTTTCAATGGGATATTACAATGCAAGACTTATAATTAAAAAAATATATTTTACTATATATATGAAAACTACTATATTTATTGCAATCTAAATAAGAATGTATGCTTTAATTATATAATTAAAAAAGCTAAATTAGTATAAAAAATGAGCATATAATTAGTATAATCAAATGTGTATCGCACGTCATAAAAAAATTAATAATATTAAAAACATGTAGGCATGGCCATTGGTTCAATTTGAATCGAAACCAAATTGGAACCAAACTGTACTGTAGATGAATTGAGACTGGATAGGAACCATTGGTTCAAAGTGTTGAACAGTGATTCAAAGTTTTGAATTGTAATCGGTGGTTTAAGAGTCGATTAAGATTCATATGAATATTAAAATTTAAACTTAAATCAATTCAGAACTGGCGGTTATTTGACAGCTCCAGTTCGGTTCTAACTAAAAATATTTTATTTTTATTTTCAAAATTATAATAACTTAGCCTATTCTATACACCTCTAAAATCTAAATAATCTTTTACTACATAATATAGTTTACTTAAGATTTTTTTTTTTAAATACACTTTACTTAAAGGTTAAAAATTTAAAAACATGAGACGATAAAAAAAAAAGTTAAATATTTGGTCCAAAATTATATTGTTTAATACAAATGGAAGTTTAACATTTTTTCTTCTTTTAAATTATTGATTTAGTTCAAAATTACACTGTTTAAAGCATTTTACAAAATATTCTAATAATTTATTTATTAACGACATTTAGACAAAATAAAATGATAATTTATTTGATTATTTTGTAAAATTAAATAATTATATTTCTAATATATGAATATAAACATTCTAAAAGTTATTTAAAATAAAATTTACCAACGTATTAATTTATTCAAAAGAAAGATATCATCTTAGAACCAAATTATTATTTTTTTGAAAAAATAATAAAAAAATATAATTTTAGAACCAAATTGTTATTTTTTAAAAAAAAATAATACATATATAGCTAGAACCATGGTCGGAATCCTTGATTCATCAAAATCACCCCGAAACCATTTGAAATCGGTAGTTCAAGAGCCAGTTCAGATTCAATATCTTAAAAATTTTGAACTGGCCATGCCTAAAATATGCACATTATAGTATTTGTATGAATTTAATAAAATTAAATAGGAAGAATTGAACCAATATAGTATTGGTTGAGGTGTAAGCAATTTCTATCCAAAGGGAGGTGGTTGCACCTCCTGACGTGAACATTACTAAGATCGATGTCTGATGCTTTTTTAACAGCTTTAAGTGGGTTTAAAAGGTCCCTACAGTATCATTATTTTGGCCAATATATAGGAAAAAAGAAAGAAATACCATCGAAGGCAAGGAAATGTAAGATTTGGGGGTCTGGCAGGTAAGACAGACTTCAGAACAAAGAGTCTCATTCAAAAATTATTCCCCATATGGAACGAAGAACTCATTCTTCAAATTTGAAGGGACAGCAAAGTGGAACTAAACGCAGTTTTAGCAACTTTTTCAAAACTGTGTTTAAACACAAGAAACCATGGTTTGCTAAGCCTTCAGCATTATAAAGCAATTTGTATGAAAAATCTAACTATAATGCTAAAAAGAGAGTAAAAAGAATATCGGTACAATAAAATCTCAAGGACTAACAGCAAAGATCACGCATTAATCAACCCAAGTTTTCTACAAAAAGAAAAAAAAAAATGAAATAAAAAAGCAGGGGGAAAGAACTAGAGTTCTTACTACAGGAAATTCCTCCGCTTTTGGGATCAATTTGGCTATGAACAGCTGTTAGAAATCAAAACTTGGAGCTAAAACTATCCCGCTATGCAAAAGCATAATGCATTGTCATTTTGGTATTCTTTTGAGTAGCTTGTACATGCCAAAAACATTCTTCTCTTGCCACATATACGGGATAAAAAATGATCTGTACATCGGAGGTGAGAGCTCCCTGTCTAGATAAGGCAATGCCGCAATAGGCTGAAGTACATTGTCTTAGTACAGTCATAAAAGGAAACAAAAAGGATCATAGAGAGAGAGATAGAGAGAGAGTTACCTCCCAAGTTGACAAGTCACTTCCGCGAGAAGGGTAGGGTCGATTAAGATGAAGCTCAACTAGGAATGTACAAGTTTCGATATCGCGGAGCTGTATATTGAATGGAAGTGTTTTATTCATCAAGCTGTATAAGATAATCGTGAGAAAGCACAAGTGGAAAGGCTAATTACATATTGCTCATCTGCTGCATTGTTCTTATTGTTAAAATATAGAGGAGCTGCCGCAGTACCACCCAAGGTAGAATTGAACGGAAGTGGAAGAAGACCTCGGAACCCATCATCAATCCACCGGATTTCACTGACATAATCAGGAACAAAGAATGATGAAGGGAAACGGTGCCATTCACTTCCAACACAAAGCACGGAACCTGAAACTTGAAGGAGCCTAATTAGAATGTGTTTCTTCTAAGGAAACTTACACCAGATGAGGTAAAAACTTAAAGAAGTTAAAAAAAATGTAAAAGTTTCGGGTTGTCTAGAGGGGAAAAGTTGCAAGTTGGAAACAGAACATGCACTTGCACTTGTTAAATAACAGATAACCATGATATGCTAGAGTACAGATTTAATTAAATAACGTTACATATTAAAATTACTGCAGAAGATCATTGGTGATGAATGCTATACAATTGCAGAAAGTGAAAAAGTCACTTCAAATGGTATAATGGGTGTTGGCTTTCATTTTGCCACATTTATAAGCATTCTTATGTATCACATGTTCATATTATGTCCACAGTTAACTTTCTCCAACACTTAAGTTAAATAGCAAAGTTATCCACAATTTGAGACTAGAAAAAAACATATAAAAATAACTCTTCCACTTGGAAAGTTAAACTACAATAAAATCAGTAAATGAATGCCATAGCTAGTGCCAAAAATAAAATTTCATGGGCTACAGTAAGTCAAATTCTAGTCATTTCTAATTTCAAGAAATAATGCAAGATATTAATTCATACCTGGTCCTACATCATCATGATGCTCCAAAATTTTGTAAACCTCGATAGGAGCACCATAACCGTTAATCAGAGAGAATGTACGAGCATGGGATGCACATAATATAAGGCTAAGAGCCACAGGTCTGAGAGCTTTTGCTATCTGTACAGAAACAGACCACAAGTTTATTGCTACCAAATAGACAAAAGGAATATACAGGCGGGATAATTACAAAAATGTTGTCCAAACTTTTCAAATTTTCTACTGTCTAAAATTTATTCATTTTTCTTTTTTTGTGCAATTAGTGCCTGACCAGGGAATTTTTTTTTCAAACTAAGTGCATTTGGCCTGAATTAAAATATACCTATTTACACTCATTAACAGTATAACTACCCCTTCAATTTATTCATTTTTATCATATCTTTTCTATTCAAAAAATTTTATTGCTTCTCTTTCAAAAGGTTGATAGAGATGAGGAAAATTAAATTTTGGCAAAGAAAAAGCATAGAAAAATGGACAAAACGAGAATTAATAAAATGGAATGATAGTGGCCTTTTTACAAGTATAAATAAGTCAATTTTATTTTTGAGGGAACTAAATCTGACCAAATGCAATGAAGTAGAAAAAAGAATTTCACCATCCATATACCTTATTGACAAAAAAAAAAAAGTTTGACAGTGGAATATAAAAATTAAAAAAAGTTCAGGCACCAAAGGGATAGTCATCCCAGTATTGGCAATGGACAAGATGCCTACCTTAACCATTAGAGAATTGTCATAGGGATTATATCTGTCTCGGACAAGATCGGGAAAGCTTTCAATCACAGCAGATGCAGCAACACAAACAAGAGGGTATATTGGATAAAGGAACCTGCAATTGCCACTTGTTTGGTCATCATATATATTTGGTCCACACTTCTCTACCCTAGAGCTCAAGCTGGATGAAACCAAGCATATGAACCACCCATAATCCCATAACAACATGACATATAAGCATTTTGAATTGTAATCGCTCGAAGCAGTTTCATTACGAACAAAACCTCGTTGAATATCCACAATCATCATTTTATGTGGAAAAAAGTAGACAGTTATGAAGTTCACGCAAGGATATTATAGGATTAATATTGTTTAGTTAGGATGAATCTTCTGTTATAAATATTGGTTTGTCACACACATGAGAATATACATATATATCTATCCAAAAACCTCTACAGATTCTGTCCCCACCCAGAGAATATGGTTGTAGACAAGTAAGCATTAGAATGAAGTAAGCATCACTGATGAGGATTCCCCAAAGAAAGGTGAAAAAAATGATTGCAAAGAAATTATGCTAAATGATAGAATGTTTAGCAGCATTTCCAGTTGTGTTATATAAAAAAAAAAAAAAAAACAACAACAACACTTTCATCAATAATTTGTCATCAATATGTGTCAAACAACAGGAACTTGGATTCTGATAAGGAAAATACATATAGATTATTGGGTTTATGTACAATATTGCCATTATCTGCACACGACAACTTGAACACTATAGGAATTTTCAAGAGTATTTTTTTTTCTCCATCAACTTCTTTTATAATCTAAAATTCAAACTCATGGCATAAAGCATCACTCAGAAATAAACTACCATCCAAAGTAAACTTATCATGTTCAGCAGCCAGTTTCAGAATCAAAAATACCATCTCTTCTTGTAACTATAAATAAGAACATAGCAAACCTCTTTAGGAAAAAAAAATATGGGGTGCATGTCACACTGCAAACTAAACTAAACCAGTTGAAACTAAAAACTTTGATACCAAATGCGAGTTATCCTTATTGTCAATTCTAATCTCAATGACTAGGTGATACAAAAGATTCTGATCAAACAATAGCAACAATGGCCCTGGCCAGAAATAAAAGGATATTACTGTGGCATCAAGCTCACTCGCCACATCACAAACAAAATTATGCAGTTGGTGACACAAAGGTCTCCAACCAAAGAGGACAAGCATCATAAATTTATCAGTACAATCATAGTTCAATGTGGTAAACTAAGACAGCCTTAATGAGGAAAATGTCATTTGCCCAGACAAGATGTCATTCATCAAAGATAAGATATGCACCTAGCCACAAACTTATTCCATTTTATAGGGATTTATCCAATGAATCATTGGTAAAATCAAGCTTTTAAATACAAGGAACCCAGGACTGGTAAGCATGGAGGAATATCATAATTCCAATAAAAATAGCCAGGATATTACAGAAAGCATCCAGATCCAAATCATTCCTTCATAATAAAAATGACTGGGGAAAAATCTGCAAACATTTTCAAGATAACAGCAAGACAAATCATACCTTTCTTCTTTGTGGGGCTGCAAAGACATAAACCCTAGCC
Organism: Jatropha podagrica; assembly: GCA_947857235.1. NCBI lineage: Eukaryota > Viridiplantae > Streptophyta > Magnoliopsida > Malpighiales > Euphorbiaceae > Jatropha > Jatropha podagrica. Next base: position 26,759 of record CANUEP010187794.1, on the reverse strand, counting down.
AAATATAAAGAGGTGACACCACAATCAGCAAGTCTGGCACATACTTTCTCCTTGCAATTGGTAAAATTGCAAGAAAGAGCAGTGCGAGAACAAAACAGAAGTTAAAATTGTTAAACCCATTCCTCAGATAAAATAATGGCCCTTCAATCCCATATAAGTGACTCTCACCACCTCCTAAGACATTATATACCAAAAGATTCAGAACAGAAGAAGTCCACCTTCTGTAGTAATGATAGTCAACGAGAACCGAGAGTACCTGAAAGAATTCAGCTCTTTAAATCATAGCATGAACATAAATGACTTAGTAAGATACTCTTATAACTTTTTGATTTGCTAGATATAAGCATAATTTTGAGAGTCACAAAATATGCAGCAATCAAAACGGTGACAAACTTACAAGAAGTGCAAGAGAAGTGAGTGCACCAGCTAAAACTGTTTTTTTGAATCTTCTAGCCAAAGAGTAGAATGTAATTGGCAGGAAAGCCAAGATTGAGAATGGCCAACCAAGGATGACCCCGGTAGCTGCAACAGCAACAGCCATAGCAGGTTTTTCAAGAAGAAATAACCCCGAAGAAAGACTCATGGCATACATAGAGAATGAACTTGGCAGAAAACCTGGCAACGAAACCCAAAAAACATCACTAAAGCCTATAAAAGAAAATGATAATCAGTTTGATATGCAGAATACAACAATTCAAAAATGTTATCTATAGTTAATTGGTTAACTGAAACAAGAGCCAAACTTGCTGATCATCAGTATAGGGTAGTAGAATATAATTCATTACTACCAGGAGCCCATGAGAAGAACAAATGTCACATTCCAGAAAGACAATAAGTGCAACAAGAAGGCTACTCACTTGTACTAGCAAAGAAACAACCACTTGTTAAGCATAGCATCGCAAGTGCATACGAAGCAAGACGTTTCCCATACTTCCTAGAAAGTGCAACTACCAGAGTGGCATCAGCAACAACAGAAATGAGACCAAGAAACAGTCTTACTGCATAGAATACTCTTGCCTGTTAATATGCAAAATATGATTTAAAGTTTACATAAAGTTTCGAGCTTTCAGATAAAATAAAAAATAAAAAAACAAAAATCAGCCACTAGAAGAATTTCAATAAATCAAAGGCAGGGTTTCAAAATCTTACTTTGTCCTCTGCATACAACCAAGAAGCTGGTAAACTCACTAGTTCATGGAAATTAATATACAAGTAAGATCGAAGAGCGAACTGAGAGCTGCAAGCACCAAAATCAAACCCAATAAGTTCAAAATATCGATTAAATTTAAGCTCTAAAAAGCATCAAACAATATGAGTTCAGAACCAAACCAAACAATTCATTCAACAAAATTAAGGCAAGCTCTAAATGGCAAGAAACCACAAAGAAACGAAAGCAAACTCAATATGTCTTTTAGTAAATTAAAACGCTCGAAATAGCATAAAACAGCAAATAGTTATACAAAGAAATAATTTGAGCACAAAAACAGTGCAATGAGGAAATAAAAGGAGTACCTGTATTCCCACGTTTGGAAGCCAGACTTGTAGAGAAGATAATGAAGAGGCTCCCAATAGTTAAAAACCTCATCGCAATCATGTATGATGTTCGATGTAGCACTCATGTATCTTAGCATTCCCAAAGCAAATAGAGGCAAGAACCATCCTAATCCCTTTCCCTCCTCTTCACTGCTATTCGATCTCCCAGGTTTATCAGCCTTCGTGTATGATTCCGACGACGACGTCAAATCGGACGGTAGGGGACGCCGCTGACGCATTGATAGAGCCATAGACAGTTCCAATGATCTTTCTTTCTCTCTTTTTTTCGATCAGAGAGTAGAAATGAACGAGTTTAAGGGGCGATTCCTTCCTTGGTCATTAAGAAAATTAGCTACTTTCTTCTGTATAATAATGATAAAATAGTAATGCTTAATTATTAATTTGTAACATAGTCCTTAAAGCAAATTTTAATATATATATATATCTTATTTTTATTTTCCTTTTAATTTTATAATTTTAGTCAAGTTTAGATTTTAGCAATATATATTTTCTTTTCTTTTTTTTGAAGACATAAATTTTATTTTCTATTATCGAAAAAAATAATTTCTAACTACCCAAAAATAATTTCTATTATTAAATCAAATTGATTTAGTTTAATACACTAGCCAAAACAAAATATTTGAATACCAAGTTGAAATATTTGTCTGATATGATCTTTACTCTATATTGCATAACAGGAACCCAACTTTGCGACATCATATGATTCTTCTCTAATTCAACTTCATTTCCAGATTCCTTAACATAAGAACTGCTGAATCAAGCAATATAGATAATAAAGAAAAGGCTTCGCCTCTGGTACCGCTACGGCCTCTGGTACGGCTACAGCCTCTGCCCCAGCAAGCAAAACTCCTGCAAATTGTGATAATGCAGGTCCTTTGCTTCAAACACTTCCCCTTGAACAACCTCCTTTGTCAGATATTCAAAAGCAACCCACTTGTTAATTGAAGCCTCATGTGCAATGAAGTATATCAACTAACATATGGCAACGGAAATGATAATATCATTTTTCCATATTATTTTCACTCATTGCAATAATACTATAAGTTCAAAATTGCAAAATAAAGGTTGTTGTTGCTAATGGAAAAAAGTAAATGTAACCGAAGAATAAGAGAGTTCAGAAATAAATACCGTAAATATTTACATTTTAAAAATACTCGTCAGAGTATTTTGTGATATTATTTCTTGAAGAAAGAAATAACAGAAACAACCTTGTTGTGATTAAATATAACTGTATATGTTACTGTGTGGATATATATCTGTGCACGTATGTTGATGTAATATGTGATAAATAAGAATATCTCTTCAATGTCTATAAGTATTGAATAGTTTATAAACCGGGTCAGCCTACTTCTACGTATACTTACACAATATCAAAAGCTGCCATCAAAACGCAAAATCTACAAGAGAACACAAATTATGTTATACAAGAAGCAAACGAAAAAACAAAAGAAATTTACTTTCTTTACTAATGAGTGAAACATATCAAACTGATCAGTTCAAGTAACTAATTGAAATACAAACGTATTCTGATATTGAAATGCAAACGTATTCTGAATTTTTTTTTTTTTTTTTTTTTTTTTTTGTGAATTGTTATTATTAGATACGAACAAGAATCCGAAAAACCGGAAATGTGTTGTCTAAATTCACTTAAGAAAAACAAAAATAGAAAAATAAGAGAAACCCAAAACAGAAACTGCAAGAGAGATGTAACTAATTGCCAATTCAGTACCACTAACAAATTGAGAAAATAACATAGACAACACACAGGGTATACACATTTGCAAGTAACTCATATCCATTCAAGTTTTTCAAGCATTCAATTCATTGAAACATTTCATCGAACACGTAGTAAATGGCAAAATGATGAGAAATAAATTGGACATAAATCAAGCTAAACTGTAAGATATCACGAATTAAACTATCAAACCCATTAAGCTTAACCATTATTAAAGCCCCTCCATTCGAATCAATCATATGAAAGAAAAAAGAGAACGCATTAACGGAAGAAAAAAATAGCAAAACCCACTCACCTGCTGCTTCCACGATATGAGAATGACAGCTTAGAGATAGTTGAGGAGGAGATAAGCTGCTGAAGGGGATATGAGAGAATAGGCACTCCGTGTTTTGGGTATTAGGAAAGAGCACAGTTTGGTCAATACAAATTTTAATAGTTTAATTTTCGAAATTCATTTACAAATTTCAATAATTTTAATAGAATTTGAGTTTCTTTTACTGAATTTGGTGTTGTTATTTCTAATTGTTTAGTTCTTTTGAGTGAGTTACCTAGCACCTCCCTTTGTTGGATACGTAGACAAGCGAATAATGTGGCTCTTTCCCTTGCGAGAGCTGCTTATTCTTTTCCTTGTCTTCATTACTGGGATTCTGCTCCTGCGTGTATTGAAGCCCGCTTATTCCTTGATTTGCAGTTCATTTGCCCAAAAGGACTCTTAGTGTCCTATGTATTGTCAACGTATTAATTTTATTTTTTAATTTTTTTTATTTATACATTAATAGAATATTTTTTATTTATATATTTAATTTTCAATAAAGGAAAAAAAAAAGATTATACATGTTAACCTTATTTTTATATATATTTTTTTATTTTCTCTATCAAATTATAGTTATATGAACATTGGCTAATTTTATTTACTTTTCATATATAGTAATGGTGCTTATAAAAAATATATTTGTACGTTAATAGTGATATTGTTTTAAACTCTCTTTAAAAAATATTGCAATTGAGCTTTTTTTTTTTTTTTCTATAAACGATTTCTCAAATGTCGTGTGAAAAATTTTTAGGGTGATTTCTTTAATAATTGATAAGAAGATATTATTTTAATAATTGACAGAGTAGTTAATAAATTAATAGAGGACAATTTTTAATGTGCTAATTATCATTATTTGTGCTTATAATTTTTTTAAAAAATATATTAATTTAATTATTTTTTAATTAATATTATTTTTTATTGATCTTTTGAGTGTCAATTACTATAATTTATGCTTATAATTTTCTTTTATTTGATTAATTTTCTACTTTTGTAACATATTACGCATAAAAAAAATTAAATCACAAATATATACAATGAGTATACACATCTCATGATTATAACAACCTAAATTATAATTAAAACTTAAATCGTAAATAATAAATATATTTACTATTGACTTGGGGCTTAGATTAATTTAATCCATTTGTATGAATGAGGAAGTTTAAATTAATAGTAAGAACAATATCTATTATTATTTTTAATATTTTTAAATTCTTTCTCTTATTGATAATAAGTAATCTTTAAAAATTAATTATTTGATATATGAACTCTCTTTTTTAAAAAAAATAGAATATAATTATTATTATAGTTTGATTTTAATATAAATTTTAAAATAGCTATAAAATTTGAAGCAAAACTACTATCATTTTATTTGAATTCTAAACTATTAAAAATTATAATATTTTTTATCAAAATGGAATATGATGAATAATAATGTTCTATTTTTTTAAAAAAAAAATATTCATTTATCAAAAAATTAATTTTAAAATATCATTCATTATGGATTAAAGAAATAATATAAAAATATTAAAAATAATAATAGAAATTATTCATACTATTAACTCAAACTCATTCACTCATACTAATGTGTTAGTTAATCCAAGTCCAAAGTAAAAAATAAATCTATTTTTTTATTTATGATTTAGGTTCTAATTATTATTTTAAGGAGTTATTCCAATAAAATGTCAAAATTCAGGGTGAAATTGATATAAAATTAAATTTGAATGAAATTGCAAAAAAAATATAAAGTTGAGAGTGGAAAAATATATTAAACCTATAATAATTTGTGTGAAGAATTAATATTTGTTGAATTTACTAAATATAGAGAAAAAGCCTTAAGATAATTAATTTTGAATTTGAAAGTTTTAAGAAATTATTAATATAAAATCATTAGAGTCTCTAAAGGTAATATGGAAAATAAGAAAAATTATTGTTAAATTAATTTAACTAACTTTTTTTAAACTGTGTAAAAACATTTGGGATTATAAGTTTCGAATGGAGGAAGTATATAAATAATATATTATGAAAAATAATATATTTATATTAAAAATTAAAATATTATATATAATAATATATCAAAATAATTATTTAAACATTTAATATTCATTTTATATTTTAATAATAACCAGAGTATTTGTTATTCTTTTTTTTTTTTTTTGTTTTTCGAAATAAGTATTGTTATTCAGTTGTGACGGATAAAACCAAACGATTAAATATTTGTCTCGTAAAGAGGCAAATATTTTTATGAATAGAAAAAGCAAATGACTATTTTAACCCTTAAAACCCCTCTTATTTATTTATTTATTTTCATTCGATCGTTATTATTATTGTATGCATACTGCACCCAATAGAAGAGTGAAAATACCTGAGACTGTTACATCAACCGAAAGACTGCAAAGAGTAGCAAGAGATACTAGAAAGAGATCGTACATTAATTCCATTCAAGTTCCTTTCTCATGTGGCCACAGCAAAAACTCTGCTGGGCTCCAAGTAGTACTGAAGTACAGAAAAGAGATCATACAACTGGAAAAATAAAAACAAGTTAGCCCACATTTTCAACCTCAAAGGTGGATAATCTAAACAGCATCCACATACATTACATATAATTGCGGTATTTGGGGCAAAACCTATATATGTAGAAAGGCCAGCAAAAGAAAAAGAAAAGGAAACTAAAGAACACCCACAGGTTTTTCAACCGGTGTTCTGCATTCCAGCGGCAATACCCTTCATGGTCAAGATAAGGGTGTCCTCCAATCCAGGAGCATACTCACTTGTAGGATTTAACTTCACAAGTTCATCAGCTGGTTTGCTTGATTCCATAATTTCCTTGGAGATGTGCGGCCTCACAGTCACATGGAAATTTGGATCACGGATCCGTTTTAGTGTATAAGCTTGGCATACATTGAGGGTTGTGATGTATGAATCACGCAGCCGCAATCTTTGTTTCAAGTATGGATCTCCTTCAAGAAGATCTTTGTGTGCGGCAATCTGAAGTAGGCAAACAAACAAAAGAAATTAACAAACATTATGACAAATTTCAACACAGAAACAATCCGAGCAGATTAAATATGGTGCATGTTTGTTGTTGCAAATCATGGTAAGTTCTGTGGAATCTTACTATAAATTAGATAAATAAAAGGGTTCACAATGTGATATGAATCCTGAATCTACAAACATCGCCATCAAATTAAGCACTGTATCAGTGAGTGTGGCAGGACCTAAAAAATGAAAGCAGCCTTCGACTTAGTGTTGTCCTTCTCTAAATTCCAACCAAAAGGAAAGGAGATATTTAACAAGAATAACCAGGATTTTGTTGAACATATTAAAACTATTAATTGCTTATTGCATCCTAGTGAATTAATTTACCTGGAGAAGGAAGCCTTTGGTTTCCTCATAGTCAGACCTCAACCTCTCACCAAAGGACCATAGCTCCTTAGAAACAAGGAGTTTGTCATACAAGGCAGCTATCCCTGGATCTCCCTTGGCAAACACCATTTCAACCAAATCAAGGGTGACCCTAAAAAAGGGCCATTCATTGTACATCTCTTGCAGCATATGGAGATTCTTAATGTCTTTTTGAATAACCTGTCTAAATGCTGCTCCAAAGCCTAGCCATACTGGAAGATGGAATCTAGTTTGGGTCCAGGCAAAGATCCATGGGATTGCACGAAGAGATTCAATTCCCCCACTTGGCTTTCGCTTTGATGGACGGCTTCCAATGTTCATTCTACCATACTCCAGCTCTGGTGTGGCCTACAATCATAAGCAAATCAACATTATTTTATAATTCCTTTGTTAACAAACAAAAAGACATCAATATGACAATAGAATGCTTCTTTCACTTACAAGGCGGAAATATTCAACAAATCGTGGTTCTTTAAAGACAATGGAGCGGTACGCGTCTGTAGCAACAACAGCCATTTCATCCATCAGCTTACGCCATTCTGGTTTTGGGGAGATTGGTGGATGCATACCATGCTCAAGAGTTGCAGCAGTGAAACGCTGAAGCGTTCTAAAGCACAAATGTTCCTCTCCAAATGATTGCTCAATAACTTCACCTTGAACAGTGACTCGGAGTGACCCATGAATCGTATCTGGTGGCTGAGATAATATAGCAAGATGAGTGGGGCCACCTCCTCTTCCAACTGTCCCACCACGACCATGGAACATTGTAAGCTTCACACCAAACTGCTTAGCTACCTTTATGAGCTCCTCTTGAGCCTTATATAATTGCCATGCTGCAGAGAATCGTCCAGCATCTTTACCAGAATCCGAATAACCAATCATAACTTCTTGTTTTCCATTGATGCGGTTTTTGTACCAATCTATTGAGAAGAGACGAGCCAAAGCAGAAGGAGCAGCCTCCAGATCTGCAAGCTTCTCAAACAGCGGAACCACTCTTAATGGCTGCTTCACATGGCATTCACGTTGCAGGAGTTCAACAGCAAGCACATCTGATGGTGCAGTTGCCATAGAGATGATGTATGCTCCAAAGTTATCTGCAGGGAGTTCTGATATGACATGAAAAGTTTCCAACACATCAGCTATTTCCTCAGTTTTTGGAAGATCAGGACCAAACAATGGGCGCTTGCCACTGAGTTCGGATAAAAGCCACTCCTGTCGGCGTTCTTCAGACCAATCTCGATAGGAACCAATTTCCAAGTGCTTGGTGATGGCATCTATGACATCAGTATGACGGTCTGATTCTTGTCTAATGTCAAGCCTAACTAGTGAAAGTCCAAAGGTGGAAACTTGCCTCAAGAAATCAAGGAGGCTTCCATCAGCAATTGGGCGGTCACCACAGGCACAGAGTGATCTGTAACACAGTTCAAGAGGCTCCAAGAACTGCATGAAATTGTAAACCTAATCAATCTCATATCAACTGGTAGTTCAGTGATTCTTCTGTCTTAATAATGCAGTTTAGCATGATTCACAATAAAACAACTATCGCCTTTTTGTCGACTTAAATACTTCCGGCTGAAATCTCAGCAATAAGGCAGGTAGTAAATCAAATAAAAGACAGATAGTAAACCATGAGATCTTTAGCTGTTATAAGGATCTCACTGTCTTAGATATCTATATAGCAGAATGGTTAAAGAAAAAGGTTCTTCCACCTGAACTTTAATTTTGTCAAAAAAGCAGGCATGTTAATTTCAGGAAAAAGCATTTAATGAAATGCTATACTATTGCAAAAAGTAAAAAGTAAAAAAGAAAAAAAAAAAAGAAATATACCTGCTCAACATTGGTGAAACTAGCCTCCTCCGGGATTTCTGAGATTCCATGGGATAATAATTGACGTGAGCGTTCACGTGTATTGTACAGTCTGTCCCTCAAGTCACCAAGAATCACACGATAGGGTTCATTTGGAGGAACTTGCTTCCAAAACTCTGAACCATAAATAAAGTAAATGGGAATCACATTGATAAAGATGGTTACATTGCTTAGGTAGATTAAAATCTGAGACAGGTTAAATGCCTTTCCATTCAGTTTGACAACAGATGAGGGGGGAAACTAACCAAGCAGTATTTTTATTTCTCATGTTATTTAAAGTGGAATCCCAGTAAAAAATATATAGAAAAATTCCATCCCTTCAGAAAAGAATGGTTGATATAAAAATAAGAATTGCTTAATTCCAAAATTTACCTATATAGTGTTTTGCATCCCTCTTTGAGGATCTGTGGAGTTCATCTGCACGAACCCGAAGCTCATCACTGCAGCGCCACATGGACAACTGCCATAAGAAAACAAGATAGGAAATTAGCCTAATATTAACAATAAATAAGCGAAGAAGATGTCACTTAATAAAACAATACATAACACAATGATAATCCCAAGAAATGCTAGTGAAAAAAGGGCAAGAAATACCTCAAACATGAGATCCTCAATCTGGGAATAGTATAGGTTAGCTGCCATCATTCTAGCCAATAAGCATACATCCCTTGTGACTTCAGGAGTTACCCTTGGATTACCTGCATCTCATAAGAAGTAAAATGATAAGAATATCAAAAGATATTGCTTAAAGGTCTCATATAAGTACATTAAAAAACAAACTAAATTTTTTATGGAAAAACAGAAAACATTTTCACCAAAATAGAGCAAGATCATACCATCACGATCACCACCCATCCAGGAAGAAAACTGAATAAGTGGAGCATTATAAGGAACTCTTTCATTAATCCCTACATTCTTTAAAGCAGTGTCAACGCGGCGCAAGAACTTTGGAACGCCCTTCCAGATTGTTTCATGGAAGTAACTCATTCCTGCCCTCATCTCATCTTGCGGAGTTGGAGGTGTCCTTCGAATCTCATCTGTACGAAATGCTGCTTGAATCTACATGAACAAAAAATTATGGAAAATGAGAAAACCAAATCAACGTTCTATTGATACAAGCCAAATCAACGTTCTACTGATTCAAGCAAGCTGTAAAATATGCATGCAAAAAAATATTTTTTACTCTTCATTGTACCTATGTTCTTTAGATATAAAAATATAAGCTTTGATGTAGATAAAGAAGTACATTTGAAGGTGACTTTTACCTCTCTCTGTAAAGCCTCGTCAAGCTCCTGCTTATCATCTGGAGTAATGTCTTTGGCATACAACTGAGCCAAACAATTCCTTATCCTGAACAATGAGAACATGCAAAACAGAATATTATGAATGCATAGAAGATGTAATAAACCTTATAACCAAAATTATTTTTGAAAAAAATGGAAAAATTTAAAATTTAAACATTCGAAATACAATCAAATCCTCAAAAGACAAGGAGCAGAACGAGAATATCAAAACAAAACCGAAGGAATTGCAGAACAAACCTTGCATGCTTTTGGAGCAAAGATCTACGGACCGATTGAGTAGGATGAGCAGTCAAGACAAGATCTACTGTCTGATTCTTCAGAGCATCAAAAACCTCTTCAGGAGACTTCTTCATGTCAACAACAAGTCTCTTGATAGTTTCTTCAATGTCTGATTCAGTTGTTGCATTGTTCTCATCCGCAAAATCTCCTTTCTTTAACTTGTTCCGCCGCCGATGTGCAATTTGAACCTCTTCGGCTAGGTTAGCCAAGTTAAGCATGTGAGAGAAAGACTTGGCAACAACAATGGAATCACCAGGATCCAAACTGGTCAAGACATTTCCAAGCTCCTCAAGTTTCTTGCCATCGTGTTTCCCTTCATACTCAGCAGAAAGCTCATAGCATTCTTGAACCTAAACACACACATTGACAAATTTGTATAAAATTATTATACAACTTCAAGAAGAGACACTAGCTACCATATCTTGAGTCTGAGGAAAACCAAAAATTCATGCACTTTTCTATATCAGAAAATACTATCTCTAGGAATAGGATCATGATGCTGTTCTCCTTGATCTCTCCAACTTGAAAAAGTAAATCATTTAAAACAGGAGAAACAACATTAGAAAAAAAAAAGGTTTTCAATCCGAACCAGACAAAATGGAAAGAGATTCAAATTTTCAATTTAAAAACTAATTGAAAGTAACACCCTGACTAGGTAGTGGCTAATAAAAAATTTTATGAGTGATGCGTCCCCAGGAAACAAAATTGTGATCTGGGTTAGCACTCAAACCAACTAATCCAATGATGTTGAATCCCCTAAAAAGAAAAATCAAAATCACACCAGATTGGATCATCAATCCACATTTTCACACTAAAAAATCCAATCTTTTTACAACCAGAACCTTTTCATTTAATATGGCTGAATCAGCACACAAATAATCTTCTGCAAATCAGATTTCAAAAAGGAAAAAAAAAAAGGCAAGGCTCATGAATTTTACCGTTTCCTTGAGATCTTCTCCATGCAAATCTTGAAGAATATCAAGAAACCGATCCAAAAGCAAAGCATCATACTCCACCAATTTGTCATCTTCACTCACTTTTGCAGGGACCAGAAGCCTAAGCTGTGCATCAATTGATGCCATCTTCTCTATTTTCCGAGGTTGCATTGTTCACTTCCTTTTTCTTACCTTCTTTCTGCGTAAATCACAGAGAAACGAAAATTAAGATTGAAACAAAATAAACCGAGAACATAAAAAAAGGAAGAGGAACCCACAAAAACAGAAAGCAAAAATCAAGGATTGGCTCTATGGCTCCAAAATCTGATCATGACCCACTAAAATTGGGCCTGTACAATCGAGGTTTCTATACAAAAGGCCACGTGTAGAGAGCAAGAAAATGCAGGTTGAAAAAACCAATGTGTGTGTGGCAGCAGAGAAAAATTGAACATTTTTATTTTTAGAGATGAATGAATACCTGAATCTGAATAACTGAGATTTGATAGAAGAGAGAGAGAGAGAGAGAGAGAGAGATTTTGACAGAAGAGATACAGGGAAAGAGAGTGAGGATGAGATGAAAAGAGAAGCATAGAGTACACTATATATAGACAGAGAAGAAGCAGAGGAAAGAAACTGAATTAGATAATACAGAAGAAAAACAATTTGTTATCTTCGTCTAACTTATGCATACGTCAATTCCTAATAAAAAAAGTTTTAATATTGATAATATTCGATATGTAAGACTCCAACTAAATGTAAAAGATTTGATAATATTAATATAAGAAACAAAGCAACCCTCCCTGTATTTACCATTCACTATTTTCTTTAGCATATACACCAAGTAGAGATCTGTTATTATTATTATTATTTTATTTTTCTCAAAAATTAAAATACACATTATTTCAATTTCTTTTAAAAAAATATATGTAAATGAAATCTAAATTCCTATATTACTGATCCTTGTAATAAACTATTTATCATTCTATCATTATAATAATAATTATTATGCTAAGAATATATTTAGAAAGAAAAACAAATAAATTTTAAATTTTAATTTAATCCAAATATTGAAAATGGATGCACATTTTGAAATCAAATAGAAATTTAAATATTTAATCAAAATGTATTTAATTATTGCTTTTAATATAAATAACAATGTATACCTTTCGTGATTTATTTTTATGTATTATTATAAAATTATTAAAAAATTTATTAAAACCATGGAATTTCTTTTTTAAGTAAATATGTGAAATTTATTGTTGACTATTTTTCTGGAAATTTTACTTTTTTAAGAAAAAACAATGAAACAAAAATGTTGAATTTGGGAAATATCCACTTGGCCACCGCTTATCAATAGTTTGGAAGCACTTATCATATCTTTTATTATTTTATTTAGTGATCATCGTAAACTGACTTTTCAGGCTATGAGAAAATATGTTCTTTTAATATATATAAAATAAAAGTATTCGAAACGTTTGAAACCATAAATATTTTTATATTATATATTAGGAAAATTTTGAAAGAAAAATTATTTTTTGTGATTCTCATTCGGTGACCTATGCTTATTCTCAAAAGTCAATGATAGCTTTTCTCTTTTTTTTTTTTAAAAAAAAATATACTAAATAATAATTAGTAAAATTTGAATAATAGCTCAAATGGCATGAGAAATGACTTGATTTACAGTAATTTATTTTTATTTTTACAAATGAATAAATAATATTTCTACAAATTTTTTTTAAAGAAAATAAAATTAATAATAAATTTTCTACCAACCAATAAGGTAGTTTTATGATTTTGGTTTTCCTGTGGAGCAATTTGGCGAGATTCGTGTTCGTAATTGTAATCGATTGAAAATGACAACGCGCATGGCTTTCGCTTTCGCTTTCAGATATTTCTTTTCTGGCTTTTTTCATTTTAAAGCTTTTTCTTTTGCTTTGTCGTTTTGTTCCGTCCACCTGTACGGTAACAGAATATGCTTAGGGAAAATGCCCCTTTCTTTTTCATTTAGCGTAAAGGAAACTTCCTTATTCAAAAGGTGTTGAGGAAAAATCAAAACAGGTATATTTTATTCTATTAAAATTTTTAAATAACATAATATTTAATAAAATTAAATATTTTCAGATCCTTAAATTATGATCAAATTAATATTTAAATCTCTCAATATTTTAATAATTATTTTAAAAGACTTAACTAATGTTGTCGTTATACTATGAAATCCTTTCATTTAAATTTTTATCTTTATGGGCTGAAAAGCGAATTTTTTCCAAATGTAAGGGAATTAAATATTTTTCGATAGAAATATATGGTCTATAATCGCTTTATTGGTAAAAAATTAACTACCAATTACTTGTTTTCTAAAAAAATAAAAATTCAATTCTAAGGCATCTTTCTTTTTAAAAAATTAATATTCACTGGCCCTTGAACCGCTGATTTCGATTCAAAACTTTGAACAAACGGTTTCAATTTGGTTTGTTTACAGTATGATTCAATTCCAATTTGGTAAGTTTTATATTCTCTCAATGCTTGTTAGTACTAAACCTATTAAAGGTTCCCTCTGAAGGTATTATTTGATTATTTTTGTACAATATTCTATCCTAAGACATCCATTTTTAATAGGTATAAACCTAATATAGTTGTTTATGTACATATATTCTAAAGTTATCCTCTCGAGAAACACTATCAATTAGATGATAACTATGGTGGGATAAACCGCAGATAGGCACGTCAATTGGAATAAATCAAAGTTAGGTATCCCACAACTCAATAGCTTGCTTTAAATCTCGGATAAACCTATTGCTTTAACAATCTTTTTTTTGTTAAAAAAAAAAAATTAATATCATGCATTAAAATTATATGAATAAATATATTCTATGGTATCCCCATATTGTTTTGGAAAATTAATTTTTGAAATACTTAAACCATTTCGGTATCTGAACTCTATTATTAAGAACTGTTTAATCCGATTCGGGGTTTAATCATAATTAAGATTTTTTGTCTCTTTTTGCAGGTGTATTTAATAAAAATTAAATCCAATAGTTCTTCTTATATGTACAGTCTACATAATGAATTGGGCCATAACTATAATTTATAAGAAAAAATAATTACGGTAATATACTAGAAAAAATTGAATCAACAAATTAAGTAAAAAAATATTCAAAAAATATACTAGATAGAATTTAAAACAATTTACAACGAGTGATATAAAAAGAAATAAATATTTTTTTTTTTTTGAGTGAGGTGGATAAAGATATTGATATATAAAAAAATATAGAAATATAAATAAATATTATAAGAAGGATGCAGCACTGACTTCTATGTCAGCATCAACTAAGACAGATTAAGCTCAGATGTTAACATTTTAATTAACGGCGTTTCTTAAATAAATTGCTTCACTATTAGCTTCTCATAATAAGGTTTATTTGTATACTACAACTAAGACGATGCGACTCGTCGTGTAGTTTTTACCTATAAAAAAAAAAAGAAAGAAATAATTCATTGAATTTGGTTTCTTTTTAATTTTGGAAGTGTATTTTTAATACTTATAAACTAATTTATAGCAATTTTATATAAATTTAGTTGACGTAAATAATTGATGAAGCGTGCTTCAATTGTAACCATGACACTATCTACCATTGCAACTAATAAAAATTATTATTTTTATTGATAATAATAATAATAATAGTTCTAATAAAAAAATAATAATAAATTTTCAAGCATGCTATTATTGAAAATGCAAACATTATCAATGACATCTAGGCATGTCATTAGGCAGCCTGTGCTTCAATTAATTATTATCTTCTTTAAAATAAAAAAAATATATATTAATTTATTTTTCCTTTTACTTCTTTATTATTTTCTTGACCTTTGCCTATAATCAAGATAGCTTATTAATTTGTTTTGAAGAACTTATCAGTTCTTTAACTATACAGTTTAGGTCATGAATATTCAAAATTATATTTTTATTTACAATTCCATTTTATTATTCACAAAGGAAAGTGATGTGAAAGTTGTTTTTAAAACATGCGCATGCAGCTCAAATTGATAAATTACAATAGAATTGCAATAATATTTTATTTGATTAGGGTTATGTATTACTTAGTTCAGTTAAAAATATGTTCAAATTTAAAAAATTGAGTTTGGATCATTAAACTTACTGAATTGGGTTTCGAACAACTCAAAGACAGTCTATCTTATTTATAATTTTATATGTTAATGCAGAAAATTAGTAATCTCGATTTTAAATTTATAATGAGAATTACATGTCAATTTAGAATAACTATTTGAATTGTCATTAAGAAATATTTTATGTTGAAATGATAATTGAAAGTAGTTGAAATTTATTTTTAGAAATTCAATTATTTTCTTTTTAAATATCATATATATATGACTTTTTCCTTTCCCGTCCAAAATTCCTTTTGTTATAAAGTCAAAATAATAAGCTAACCAAATGGAAGTTGTTGGCAAATTCGTTTTTCCAAAAAGAAAGTCAATAGGTTGACTTATTTTTTCTATCCTATATTATTAATAAGCAATAAGACAATAATCATGCAAGTGAAGGAGGAAGTAATTGAGAAAGTAGCGATGGATTATGAGACAAGGCATGCATGAATATTATTTCCAAAGCCTTTATTTTTCCCATGGTAAATTTTGACTAAAAGATTTTGTAAGGAAACCTTGTGCCTGTGCCGACAACATCACGTTAGACTTCGATGAAAACCCGCGATGTTGAAATATGAAAGCAATCCAATTAGACATGTACGCATTCACCTATAACTCAATGTGGAATATTGAAGACCTTGAAGACTCATTGAAGAAATTTTAGCTCGTAACATCAGTTTATAGGGCTTTTAGGATTAATGTAGAGTAGAGAAATTTGGAACTCTCAAGTGTTTTTTCTTTTAAACTCAACCTCCTACCGATTTTTATTTTCCAAAGGAATATTCCACGGAAGATGATTGGATATTCTGCTTCGACTGGCTTCAATTTAAAATTTGGAGACTCGAGTTAGTGCCCAACTTCAACTTCCACATGCAAGTTAGTTGGGGGGAAGTGTGTGTGTGTGTGTGTGTGTGTGTGTGTTTGGCATGGGTAAATATATAAACTCACTTTTATAAAATTTTATAAAAATGCTCTAAAAGTCATAAATTTATTTGATTCATTTGATTTATTAAAATATCTATTCCATTTGATTCATTTAACAAAAATACGAATAATTATAAATGATGTTTGGTTCTAAGTATTTATTTCATCTTAATTACTATATTAAATGAGTCTGGTTATAAAAATAGGTGGGTGCTCCACTCATTTACCAGGTATTTTAATGATTTAAAATGAGTATAAATAATTAAATTTTAAATGAGTTCACGTATGGATAGTTAATTAAATAAGTTTTTCAAATGGATTTGGAATAAATATGTATAGTAAAATTTTAATCAAATATAAGTATAGGTAGCTCAAAATTCACGAGTATCAATTCCACTTTCGATTTTAACGATGAACATTAGATTTTTTTTATTTTTATATGTAAAAATATTAATTTGATAAATGGTTAGTACAACTTCTAAACAATATTTTCACATAGTTTAATTATTTAATAAATATATTGATTTAATTTTATAAGTTCGAGCATTTAATAAAATAATTTTATAATTGAAAATATTTTAATTCTTATAATCTTATAAATTAAAGTGTTTAATAAATTAAAATAAGAGTTTAAAAAAGCACTTATGGATGAATTTGTAAATCTAATCTACATATTCATTATTGATAAATCTTTTTGCATATATTAAGGAGGGACCACTTTTGACTAATAAATTTTCCAAGGACCTTGCAGCGAACGTCACGTTAAGACGTTGATGTAAAACCCAAAATGTTGAAATATGAAAGCAATTCAATTAGTCATGTTCACATTTTGTTTCTTCAATGAAAAAGAAAAAATAGTAATAATACATAAAATTTTTTAGAATCTTACAGCCGACGTCACGTCGTATTAGAAAATGTTGAAACGTGAAAACAATCAAATTTAAATTGCTGGTAATAGAGATTTAAATTTTTAATAATAATAATAATAATAAAGTACGTAGTAAGATGAGTTGCCAATTACTCTATATATTATGATTTATTAATATGTTTCTTGGGATTCGACATATGATATATTTCATGTGGGTTTTGAAGGTGCATCCAACTTCTATTAGCTATATAATATTCATTCATGTCCAAGCTAATAAATAATAATAATAATAATAATTTGTATAGCGCTTAATTAATTAGTATTTATAATTAGCTAACTAATAATTTCATAAAGTTGACTCTGTAAAGAATCTTGAATTGTATTATATAAATAACAAAAAAAAGTGATTAAAAAAATGGAAATGACAAAAAAAGAAGGGTATTGCATCTCAAGAGTTTTTCATCCATGTGAGTTGTCAAATGAGTTGCCACTTGCCAGCTCCTTTTGACTTTGAATGATAAGTCCTGCCAATTATTAAGAGGCTCCTTCAATTATCACTAATCAGTTTTCTTTATTTTGTTTATTTTTTAATTAGAGCAATACAGCTGTACAATTATGTGCTCATATTCAAGACATTTCATTTTTGGTATAATTGAAAATTAAGGGAGGATTAAAAAAATCCTATTGATTGTAACTTTCTTTAGACCTTTAGAAAAAATATAAAGAAAAAAAAGGCTCGAATGGTACAATTCCTCCGTCACCCCATTGAGGCCGAACCTAAATCTGTGCTCGAGAGATAGCTGTTCATATATTGATAAGAGATGTATGGATTCTCGAAAAAAGAAGAGCCGTGGTGGTTCTCCCATATTCCACGAGTAAATAAAAAGTTGGATCTCACTTGAATCGGCACATTTGTCCTTTTGAAGAGAAGTTCGGTTTCAAACCCTGGCTGATTATCTCGTTAACCTCATAAAATTAATTACTAATAATTTTCAAATTAATATATTATATGATCGTTTTGTTTTTAGTCCTTTAATAAAATTTTTTCTTAAATATTATTTTAAAATTTTAATTAATATAATATATTCAATAAAAAAATACACCTTACATCATAACATATTTTCAAATTATTATCATTATTATCTAATAATTAAGTGATTCTCTGTTGAGGATCTAAGAGAGTAACGATGGAGGGTATTAATTATCATTGTAAAATTATAATATACACTATATAATGATTAAAGTTATCATTTTTTTAATTCATTAGAAGGCCCAATGGGCCCAAAAATAACAAATAAAACAATGGCTTAAGAGTAATTAGCTAGGTATTTAACTCAAAAAGACTTATTAGTAATTTCCTTCACAGTCAAACCTAATGTTAGAATTTATGGGGATTTATTCTCCTGTCTCAAGCTTAGTAATTCAAGCCTAATGGCTTATTGTTGTCGTCGGCGGCGGAATTGTATTTGGAGGTTTAGTTTAACTGTGGTGTTTGGAGAAGTGGAAAGTCAAATATGAGAGGAGAGAAAATTAGAAGGAAAATGAGAGTGTTATTGTCTTTTTTTTTTTTTTTATTTAATTGTGAGGCTATTTTTGTATTTTATTTATTTTAATAAAATTAGAAAAAAAAAGGATGAATTGGACCGAAGGATTTAGCGAAAATAAACTTTGAAGACCATTAGTTAATATTAAAAAAATACGATATCAAATTAATTAGTTTGGTCAAATTTGAGGATAAATTAATTATTTTTCCTTAATATTATCATATTAAAAGAATTTAGTTATCATGGTCCACACTTAGGGGCTGTGGGCCCACATATAAAATAAAATCTATCAACCTGTAAATAAGGATACTGAGGCCCAATCCAAATCGTATTCGTTATGGCATTCACAATCCTACTGATATGGCAGAGGAATAAGTCATGGAGCAACAAATACAGTAAAATAACAAGGAAAATTTAACATTTTATCCTTATAAAATATTAAAATTGACTCTGCCTATTTTTATATTTTGAAAATTACATTATATATCTCTAAATTTTACTTCCGTCAGACTATTTTATCATCTGTCCAATTTTTTTATTTTTTCTCATTAGGTCAACGCAAAAAAGTTAGTCAAATGAGAGAAATAAAGATAAAATTACGATTTTATCCCTAAAAGTTAACTCACTATCCTTATATTTTAATTTTTTGGCAATTAATTTTTTCAAAATACAAAAATATGTGAGTTAATTTTGATATTGTATGTAAAAAAAAATCATAATTCTCTTTTTATCTCTATCATTTGACTAACTTTTTTACTTTGATTTAACGTGAAAAAGTGGAAAAAATTGAACAGAAAGATATGATAGTGTGACAGAAGTAAAATTTAGAGATATATGATGTATTTTTCAAAATATAAAGATATGCGAGTTAATTTTAATAATTTATATGGATATAATTGTAACTTTCTCAATAAAAAGTTTCCATCTATAATGCTCAATTTGTACCTTGGAAGAAAAAATGCAATTTGTACCTTGGAAGAAAAGTTTCCATCCATATTTTAATTTTTTGGCAATTAATTTTTTCAAAATGCAAAGATATGTGAGTTAATTTTGATATTTTATGTGGAAAAAATCATAATTTTCTTTTTATCTCTATCCTTTGACTAATTTTTTTACCTTGATTTAACGCGGAAAAGTAGAAAAAATTGAACAGAAAGATATGATAGTGTGATAGAAGTAAAATTTAGAAATATATGATGTATTTTTTAAAATATAAAGATATGCGAGTTAATTTTAATAATTTATATGGATATAATTGTAACTTTCTCAATAAAAAGTTTCCATCTATAATGCTCAATTTGTACCTTGGAAGAAAAAAGAAAAAAAAAAAAAAAGATTAATCAATAGAACCATACATAAATAAAAATATCGTTCTTTTTCTTTTTTTTTTTTAAGGGATCAATGAATAGGATTGCTCGGCTTTTTGCGACTCATCCGCATTTCGTGATTGATCTTAAGAAGTGCAGTTCGGTGCCCTCCTTTTCTCATTGTTGACTACAAGTATGGTGATTTAGTTAATGAATTTTGCATTTTTTTACCTTCCAAAGAAAATAATATTTTTTTATTGTTAAATATATATTTTTATTAAATAATAAAAATATTTTAAAGCAAACCACCAATATTATAGAAAAAAAATAAAAATGGGACAGGGCAAATGGTTTTTGGCAACTTGGAGTAAGATTGTGAATGATCTCAAAGCACAAACTATGAATATGATAAAACTTTTATCTCGATTACAGCAAGTAAAACACGATTTTTAAATCTGAAGATGTAAAGGACAGCATTGTGCTTCGTTTTATAATCTACACTATACTATATATAATAGAAAAATGATAAGATTTTTTATACTGTTTTTAATAAAATTAGAAATATTCTAAAATAAATGTGTTTGGATAAGTGATTCGACACTCTTCTTTCTTAAATGAGGTAAATGGTTCGATTTTCGTGGATTGAGCAAGTACCCGCTGAAAGCATTTTGTCACTTCTTAAACCAATCTAGTGTAAGCAAGATTTAGTTCTAAGCAAGTGGGCTCGGAACCCATGGTTAAGACAAAAAAAGAAAGAAAGAAAAATCACATTTTATTATTTGATTGAATATAATTTTTAAAATTATTTTTTGAAATAAATATATATAGATGATAAAAAAGAAAAAACTATACTCTTCAAATTGAGTCTTTATTTGGGGAGCATAAAATATTTCTTTTATGTAATCTTTTTAATTAATTAATTAATTAATTTTAAATTTACAATTTAGAAAAATAGAAAAATAAAATTTAATCCTAGCATTATTTGCTCTATAATTATCATTTATTGACTTGACTATAGTTTTTTTCTTTTTTATCTATCAACATCAAATTTCATTAAACTATAACATTTCCAATTAAAAAAATAGTTGATTTTCAAAATTTAAATTCATAATGTTTTTAATATAATTTATTTCTTATTATATATTGAGTTTCGAAAAGAGCTCTACTTTTAATAATAATAATTTATTTTTTATTTTTATTTTCATTACTGTATTAATTTGTAACTGTTATCACTTTAATTTAGTAAAAGATTTATATCTCATTTGCAATAAATATATGACCTCTTGATGGTTAGATATTTTTAATTTTCTTAATATTTTTCTATTATATTTTAAATCTATTTGATTTGAGGAAAAATAATATTTATAAAATTGAAAAAAACTAGAATTATATATTTCTGCATTAGGTTACTTTTTAGAGTTCTAATAATTTGTGTGTATGTATAGATTTTCTTTTTTTAATACATAGATAAGTGGTGCTGTTATTATAGTAAAAATAATTACCATTATCAATTTAGATCATTTATTCATTTTTTTTCTTTATTAGCAGTAAAAAAATAATTTATTATTATTTTCATTATATTTGTATATAGATATTGAATTTAGGTTAAAGACAGGAGGTTGAAAATTGAGTGATGATTTGATTATCTTTTATATATTTATTAAGATTTTAAGAATCTGTATCTATAAATAAGGGATTGAAAACTTAAGTTTTTGAATTGAATTGCATTTTATTTTGAGATCACTTGATTAAAAAAATAGAATTAAGTGCATAAAAAAAATAATATTACAAGTAGTCTATAAAATAATGTTTAATACAAATTAAGTAATTTTCTTTATTTTAATATAAATAAAAATTTATGCATTGATATTATATAAATAAAAAATAATTAAAAGAGTATAAATATGTAATTAGCTATTTAACCTGAAAAGCATGTCAAAGTAGTTAGAGAGTTGAGTGTAATAATTGTACAAGTGGAGCTGATATTTTCCTTTATCTTTTAATTAAATCCAACGGTTGATACAAAAATTATTTTTAGATTCTGATGTGCGACGCTTTTACACATTTACCCTTAGCTGCGGCCCTTGGGATCAAGCAAAGCCATTATAATACAGTATGCTGATAGTCAATAAATTAGTAAACAAATATGGGTGTCTCAGCTACGTCTAATGTCTGTCCCATTTATTTAAACGGCTGTGTTGCCTTAACGGATATGTATTGACCACTACATCATATAATTCAATCTACTCAATTGGACTCACCCTATTTAATAATTCAATGTTAACTGTATACATACGCTCATTTCTCTAAAAATGCATTAAAGAATCCATTTCAAGAACGATACAAGGCAAACCCAGATTCACAACGTGCTACAAACGAAACAGAGCCGTTGTTGCTTCTGCATTAGCAAGACAGAGTAGGAGAGCTTCCCGTTTTGCACCTAAGACAACCACAACTCCACTACAAATCTGAACCACATCTTGCACAGCTACATCAATGTTAAGTTTCAAGGAATCTCAGAGAGGAGGAGCCCAATGCTTAACTAGAATAACACGATCTATAGCTGGGATCAAAGTAGCTTCCTGATAAAAAGAAAATGTTTTCAGACCATCAATAAAAAATTTAAAATTCTCGTGATCACATTTATTCTGACCTTAAGACAATGTAACAAACAACTTACGAATTTGAATTGCCGAAGAATTCAAAGATCATTTTGTAAATTGTAATTTTTTGAAAACTATCATAATATAATTTGTTATATTTCTTATTTAATAATCTTATACTCCTTCTGTCCAAAAAGATAGTTCATATTTATTTTTGATTTATCCCAAAATATAATCTATTTTCTTTTTTTGCATTATAGTTAATATTTAAATTATCTATTATACCCTATTAAATTATATCTTATTTCAATAATTTTCATTAATTGTTACTTATTATTCTAATATAATAATTGCTCATGTGTTATTTAAAATAGACATAATAAGAAAGTTATATGAGTAAAATTGTCCTTTAACCACAATTATTACTACTTTCTTAATGTATGTGAAAAAAGAAAATAGATTATCTTTTTGGGACGGAAGGAGTAATAAATTAAAATATATGGTAATATAAATTTAATATGTGTGATTGGAAAAGTAGAGTAAGATTAATACACTTATATTGTATTCATGCTGTAATTATAGATAAGAATAATTTTTCTTTTACTAGGCCAATCAATGGATTAAAAAAAAATCTAATATATTCTTTCCGTTTCATTTTATTTGCATGATTTGACAAAATACATATATTAAGAATTTAGTCGGTAAACTCATTTTACCTTTTTTACCCTTAACTAATTAAGGTGTTAATAAAAAATTTTCATTTAATAGACACTTATAAAAGTTATTATGAGAAAAATAATTATTTAAATATATAAATTTAGAAACCTCACAAATATTTTGGAACATGCAAAAAATAAATAACAAGTAAACAACATGGGATGTAGGGAGTATTAATTTACGACATACACTGAAGATCAAAAAGTTTATTCCATGCTCACCACACTAGTTTGATAGATGTAGAAAAAGTTCATCCATGGACGGAAAAAAAAGAAAAGAGTAGAGGGCTTAAGCCTAAAACCACTCTGATGTTTAAGTCAGTAATAGAATAACCAATTCGAGATATTGTGTTGCTTATTGCATAGATATGCGTAGATATTGCTTATCTGAGTAGGGAGTTTGAACTCTTTCTATATAGGTAGAATACTTTGATTAGAGTTGTATCTGAAAGCCTTGTTGGAATAAGAATGAGATCTCCTAATTCTATTTTGATTCTATCCAAATAATAATATTTGATCCTAAAATATATAGGTCTTATATACAAAATATACTTAAATCCCTAATAAATATTTATATTCTATTGACAGACTTTTTCAAAAGTGCATGAAATCGCGAACAAGTAATAAAGAGTGAGTAGAGTATCGTTCCCATGAGAATTGTATATCAAGTACCAAAATTATGTTAACATACTATTATTTAAATGATAATAAGAAAAATTATTTTAAGAAATTAAATTAAAAGAAATAAAAGAGAATAAAAAGAAATCAAGCAACACAATTTGATGAAAATAAATCAAGGATTAAAAGCTATTAGGAATTTTAACTTCACATAATCCTATCCAATTTATTTTATTAGTGATAATCAATTTTAATTGTTCAAGTAAAAAAAAACAATCCTAAAATCACTAATAAATTGTCCCGATGTATTGTTAGTTATTTTAATCCAGTCTAATTACCTATCTCCCAATAGTGCAATCAAACACGAATTAAATCATTAAGTTTTGTGGTTTGTTTAAGAATTCATAACCTAAGGTGGTTAACTTATGAAAACCTCCCATGGGTCAAATCATATAGGTTCTGCATCAAGTTATTAATTTCATGTAATTTATTATCCTTTTCATATAAAAAACCTTCTTCCAATAGTGATTAATGAAATAAATCAATCCATGAGATAAACTCTATTTGGAAGAACAAAGTTCAATAATAAATTATACTTTAAATAAAGAAAAGCAAATTTAATATTATAAATTGGAATAGAAATTAAGCTTCATCAAATCTCTAGTATGAGAATTTAGTTTGACATAATAATTAAATAAAACTCAATTAAATTTGAAAATAATTTTATAATTAATATGAATAATGAAAAGTAAAAACAAGATTAAGAGTTTGGAGATAAAAGCTAGTCAACGAATAGCGTTGACGACTTCCTTGATTCTTTAGACAACTTGAATGCTCAAAGTCTTAAAAGAAAGAAGAACTAAGAAAAGAGTAGAATAAAATTCTAAGATCCAAGATTTGATGATGACTAATTGTTGTAGTGATCTCTCTTCATATAGATTTCATAGAGTATCTTCGAATCCAAATACGAAACTAGCTGGTCTAATTAGAAAGAAATATTATTTGAGTAGAAAACTGATTTTGTGTTATATTTCTTCCTAATTAAAAGTCTTCTTTCACCAAATAGGGTTGGAATGTAGATAAGGTGGACCCATTTATTATTCCCATATAGTCTCATGTACAAGCCACGCCCAAACTTCAAATCTACACGGGCTAAATAGTTAAATTCGATTCATTTGAATTTTCAGCTTTCTTAGTAACACGACCGTGGCGCTTGACATGGCCACACCGTGTACTTTGTTAACTTGGCCATGTTAAGTTTTTAACTCTAACTTTCAGCTCCAACCTTCTTTGATGAGAATTTTAGCTATTTTTATGCTAAAAACATTTCAAATTAAGCTTTTCAAGAATAAAAAAAATTTAATTAAAAATATAAATAAATCTAAATAAAAACTAAAGTAATTAAAAATACTAAAATCCTAATAAAAACTATATTAAAAATAATATAAAAATAAGACCTATAATCTATCAAGAATCAAATAAGAGAACAAAGAAGTATTTGTTTGAGATGAACTTTAAATGCTGAATCTTAATTAATACTCCCTTCGATTCATTTATATAGATACAACTAATTTTGCACAAAGATTAATGAGTTAGTTTAACTATGATTTTTGGCCAAATCTTTCATATTTTTTTCCCCAATATTGCATTAATTGAATGTTTGCTTTGAAAGTCAAATATGTCATGCCACTTTATTCCGTAAACATAATTAATGACTTATAATCATAATAAAAGGATAAATCACAGCAAAAATCTATTGATTTCTCCCAATTACTGCTGGGTTTTACCTCCTAATCACAAATTTTAAATTTGGCCCTTCTCTTTTTAGTGCAAAAATTTTGGTAGGAAGCGAAAGTTTTTTATAAAAAATGTGAACACTTAAAAAAAAAAATTATGTGCTAATAACCTTTTTAGAGTAGAAAATTTTTATAGCGTCAATTTTCTCTTCAAATTCTTCGCAAATACCCACTTATAAATTACGTCAATTCATTAGCTAACAATCATTATACATAAACTACAACAAACAATCCAAAAGTCTACACCTACAACCATGTCATATCCATTTGATCTGAACCTGCAACATCCTGATTTGCCCACAACTTGAGAAGATGTGCTTATTCCAACTGTTGGTTCATTGGATTTGATCAATGTAACACCCATCGCCTAATCCGGAGAACTAGACGGCTGATGCCATATTCGATACCGAAACACTGACCTATTCTACTAATTAACTCCAAAAAACACATTAGAAGTAGTTATGTTTCCCTAGTGAGGCAAGTAATTAAAATATAAAATATAGCTTTTAGGGAAAATCTTATGGAAAATAAAATTTAAGAATAAAATAAAATTTTACAAGAGCTTCCCTTAAAAATTAACTTGCCACACAAAAAAAATATGTACACTTTCAGTATAATTTCTCCATACCCCCAATCTCTAATTCAATACAGAATGACACACGCACGTTTAAATATTCATCCATTTTACTTAGGTTTTCTCATTAATATTATAATCCATTCATTTCAAGAATATATATATATATATATATATATATATATATATATATATATATATATATATATATATAAATAAATAAAATTACACCCCACAAAAAATAAAGAATAAATATATAA